>APFE030911555.1:0-13030 GCA_000404065.3 Pinus taeda | reverse complement strand
CGAAGTTGATAAAGCTAAAGACCTCATTGATCATGATCATTTGAAGACCACTTCAACATTGAACCACTCAAGACTCCGCTCATGCTCCACTAACAAGATCATGGTCGATCAATGGTAGTCGACACAATTTTCTTCATAAGATTTTTATAACTATTGTATTTTAATTTACAATGTGTTCAATGTTTGTAAAAGGGACATACACCTAAAAATCTACATACATTATTCGATACTATAAGAAATTATTACTCATTACTTGTGAGTTAATTGGGAGATCAACCTCCTCATGGCTCAAACTTACCTTGAAGGCTTCTTAGTTGTCTAAGGTTTGTCATATAGTTAGCCATTAAACTCTGCTTTTTTTCTTAATGTAATTTTTTTTATCATAATTTGGTTATCCATATTTCTAGATAATTCTAAACAAAATTCAAGTTAAGGCTTGAAAGGTCCGATACCACCAAATATTGGGGCCAAGATCCTAGACTCTAATTGGACATCTATCCTTTCAGTGTTATTATGAATGGTCATGTCACTAGAACCTTAAAAGAGGGTGGACAACATGACAAACCACCATCTCAATCACTCTAACTAAAAATTATTGACAATTTAAAGTCTTATTTTAACACCAAAAAACATTGGTAAGAAAGTACATATTTTATTCCCAAACCAATTCATCATAAATAACAATAATAATTTAATTTTAAAATCACATCCCAAATAATAATAATAATTTAATTTATAATAATAAATTAATTCTAAATTTAGTACCCAATAAAACACTAAGCCAATTTGAAACCCAATAACATCAAAACAAAACACTGCACTAAACCAACTTGAAACCCAATAAGATCAACCCAGCAAAACACCCCCATAACATAGAACCAGGCCAAATACCAGATTGAAACCGCACGACTGGTGGTGCCCCTCAGCGCACAATACCACACATGGTATATGGTGGCGTCGGCTTACAAAAATATATCCTTCCAACCGACGAGGTGGAAGCAACATATATTATTTTCATGCAGCTTTTACTTGGCCATTACTCAATCTTAGGATTCTCTCACTCACTTTGCAGAAGAGATTTATACTGTTGTCGTTCTTGATTGGACTGTGGTCGAGTCATTGTGGTGATCTTGATTAACTGCGATTCTGGGGTTTCGTTGTACTACATTAGTGTAATTGTCGTGATCTTGATTGACTGCGATTCTGGGGTTTCGTTGTACTACAGTAGCGATCGCTGGAATGGACCAAAAGACGAGAGTGGAGGTGCAGATAGATGGTGCCTGCACGGAGGCTGTGATTGTCGATGCATATGGTCGTGGGCGAGGGCGTCATTACAAGGTACGCTACGACCGCGACCCTGACAGCGACGCACAGCGATTGACACAAGAAGAAGATGTTCGCTATACCCGAGTCAGACCCATTCCCCCTGAGGCACCCCACAATTACAACTACTCCATCCGAGACGTAGTTGAAGCTTCTGACAAAGGGTGCTGGTGGCCGGGCATCATCACGCAAGCTATGAGCACCAATTCTGAGCTTTTCCTTGTATATTTTCCCCACAATCATATACAGAAAATGTACCATTACTCCAAATTAAGACCTGCTCAGGAATGGCTGAAAGGAAAATGGTACCCGCTACCCTCACAGGTAACATATTTACTGTATTTTTATTATTTTTTTGCGACTTCATGTACATTTTTTGTTATTTGGTTATTGCTATAATGGAGAGTGAGTCTATTGTTTATGATCATTACCAATACAGTTAAGGCATTCCGTAAGTGTATGTAGTGTGTAGATGTGAATTAAGGGCTTTTTTGAAAAGAATTTTTCTGTCCATAGTAATTAGTATGTCTAATCTGATTATCACTACTTTATTATGTATTGAGTACATGTAGTTGCATTTAATTAAGTCCAGGCCTTCAAAAGCTCAAATTCATAGTTAAAATAGTATGCATTCATTTTCCAGAGTTTTCAAATAATTTTGAAATCTTTAATGTAAAGGTACCTTTTCTTTCTAGTTGATACAAGGCATGGCATTAATAGATAAGATATGCCATTGACCATTCTTCTTGTAAAGTAGGTCTTATTATTATCCATCTACATAAATACATAGGTAGACATCTAACACAGAGTTAGATGTACTTGCTATATTGCCAATCATTATATATTTAACATATGCATTGTTTCCAACATTGCCAATTAAGGTTGGTTGTGCTGCCCTAAATTATCAATGTTTTCTATTTCCAGTTGAGATGGGACTCTACAAGATGACAAATATGAGTTGTCCATTATGCTCTATTTTAATCCATCTACACAGATGGGTAGCTAACTAATAAATAGGATTGTTTTTACTTACAACATTGTAGATTGTCGTATACTTGACATAGGCATTGATCCCAACATGTCCAAGTAGGATTGACTGTAGTTTCTTAAATTATAATTTCTTTGCATAGATCTACTTGTACATTGTCCCTGTAGATTAGGTTTTTCTTCCAAATCCTCTATACGGATGAACTAGGAACATTTTAGGATGAACTAGGAACATTTTAAACAGGTAGGATTGCTTATACCGATTATATTGCAAATTTTTGTATAAGCATTTCTCATTGCATTCCCAGGGAAGTATTACAAAATTCTGTGGAAAATTTCATTGATAATTTGTCTTAGTGAGTTATTTAAATCGTTTATTGAAGTTAGAGATTCTGTGAGTCATTGATTAATGAAATGGCTGATCTATTCTTTTCCTTTTTTTAGCAAACAAACAATATCTTATATGAAGGAAAATATCCCATGCCTGCAAATAGTGAGACAACTTCGAAGGCATCATCTCCCTGGGATATGCAAGCTAATGAACAATCTCAAAAGAAGTTTGAAGGAAGGCCCAAGAAGAGAAATGACGTGGAACAAAATCAGAAAGGAAATTCACTTTCTCCTCACTCGATAGGTGTTAAACGACTGTATGTTTATGATGATAGAAAGGATGGAAATGATAGAGGCATTAAAGCTACACCAGGTAATGATGTCAAAAGATTTAAAGTTACAGAGTCAACAGAATCTATGGATCAGATCTTAAAATACACCGAGACTCCTGTGGAAAGATGTACAGGGAGTGCAATACTTGGTTCTCCTAGAATTGAGCTTGACAACAAAGCTCAGAGGAATAATCCGTTGAACATGGTGGCAGAGGAAAGACTAGAAACACATGATGAAGAGTTACTGGCATATCATTCTGTGTTAGAGGCCTTTTACGCTCAGTGTCAGTCTCACTTATCCTGGGAACGTCATGATTTCTTGACCAGACTCCGTATTGCATTGCATATTACTACCGATGAGCACGCTGACAAGTTGAAAAGGCTGATTTCTCAGTCGTAATTTCTTATGTTTTTGCATCTTGTAAAAATGTATTTTATGCAAACCAAAATATTATTAGGGATTTCATCAAAATGTTCACCCTATTGGACAATAAAACTCGATAAAATGATATTGATTTGATCTCCAATGCTCATGCAGGGCACTGCTGTACAGGAATTTATTTCTGGTGCATAATCTCGCACATAGTAATTCAAATTTGGCTTTGATCTTATTTGACAAACTGATGCTTACGTAATGTAGCCTCAGCGATGTAACTATGGAAAGATTATCAGGAATTTGGTGAAAATACTTTCGCTATTGAACCATATTTCAATACCAAAATTGAGGTCAGTTCTATCGAAATGGTCTTCAAAGCTCATGGAGGGCACAAATATACGGAGATTCACATGAATGTTAGTTCTTATATAGTATTTTTAAATTTGTGCTTCTCTGTTGTTTTCATGGAAAAGAAAATAAATGAGTGATAAAACATTTCATTTCTTCTAATTTTATAGTGAAACTGGATGATTTTGTTACCTTTGTGATATTAAAAAGGTTGAAGATGAAAAACGCTTTCTCTTTAATTGTCTAACTTTATCTAACTTTCAATATATTTGTTACACTACTAACCCTCTTGACTAAACTATGTTGATCTTGGAATGTTTCTCTAAATGCTTTTCAAGCATGGAAATAAAATCCTAAAGAATTATGATTAATTTCTAACCTTCTTAAGATTGAATAGAACATTTGGGTTTAGTTGATACTAATCATTGTTATCATTCTTTATTAGGTTATAATATTTTGATAATACATTTGCATGGCAATAATCCCAATGTTAAAAAAATTGGAGCATTCACCAAATCAATTAACCCAAAACTGGTGGAACTAGAAAAATATGGGACCAAAAAACTAGTTGACCAAAAAGTACATAAATATTCATATGCATCCATAAGAATCCAAACCATTATACACAAATATGCAGAGTTTCTCATATATATAGCAAGGGTGCATGTAACCAAAATAGCATTGAGTGCAATATATCTTTGAACCAAAATTACATCAACAAAGAGGCTCTATGTAATGTCCCTTCTTAATAAATTTCTTTTAGAAGAGATCAACCATTTTTTCCATTTTGGAGCTAAAATATTTTTGGGGTATAAACTTAGGGAAAGTGCTTCAAATATTAAATTTAGTGTAATGTGGGTCCACCTATCAAGGAACACACACCTATTGGGAGAAAATTCAATTTTCTAAAGGGTGGTCAAAATATTTGGGGCTACCCACAAGGAAAAGTAAGGCAGCAATTATAAATAGAAGGCTCCGGACAAAAATTGCCACCTTTTGATAATTTGACATTTAGACATTGTTTCTCAAGTTGTTCATCTCACAAGTGTTGTTTAGCATAGAGTTCTCCAAGGAGAGAACTCGCCCTTCTTTAGGTGGACTTCAATGCCACCCTAGGGAGGTAAATTTGTTGCTACATTTGAAGGGAGGCTTGTGGAATTTTGGGATGACCTTTGAGGCATTACCCTTAGCTAATTAGTGCTCCAAGGAGGATGTATTACAACCTTGTTATGCTTAGAAGAACCTCTCACTCGAAACTTATAAATATATGATCTAGCTTATGTTGACAATTGAGGAATTAACTACTTGAAACAGGTGTATGTCTTTGTTTGTTTTTAACTATTTAAGTGTTTTAAATTGATTTGTTTAGGCTGATATTAGACACACATAACATCCATATAATTCAACAAATAAGCATCAACACATAACAACAAATTTAATGTAGGAGTTCACTCGAATATAGTGGGCTACCTCTGGTTGAGCTTTTGTCAATTTGACTTGGCTCTTTGGGATTATGGCTTCAATTCTTTTACAAGTTTAACATTGGTTATTGACTCAACCAATGGGCTTAGAAAACCATCTATATCCCTGCCATGGCTATCATCATTCTGCAAACAGATCTAAGATCCCTTAGACATGATTCCTTCAATGGGTGCACTAAGCTTCCCTGAGCTCCTTGATGGCATAAACTCCTTCAGAATTCTTCAACTATCTCTCAAACATATTCTACTATCTTGAACACATATCAAGCATCAACAATAGACTGTTCATTTGTTCAAAATGAACACTGCATCCCTGATCTAAGCCTTCCTCCACGGATGGCATTCGGTTACCTCAAACATCCCTATAGAATATCAGCCTTTAGAAGTCTTTAGATGCTTATGTAAAACCTTGCAATGGATTTAGAAGGCTCATTATAGTTAGGAATGACTCTTGGTTCGGTGAGAATGGATACTCGTAGCTCCCGCAACTCCCTCCAACCCCTCATGGTCGTGAGCTCCAAAATCTCCCTCGATGAAAATCTCCTTGAAGATGTATTCTTCAACTTCTTTGGACTATTCCATTGGCTTCATAAGGCCTCAATAGCCTAGCTATCCTCTTGGTTCACTCTCTTAGGTCAAAAATCACTTCTCGAGTGCATTTAATGAGTAACTCTTAGTGATACTCCACTAAATCTGGCTAACTGCAGTTAATTGTAACTAATTTGGCATAACTGCACTTTTCTAGCACTGCGCCATGCTTAAACATCGGGGTTGACCTTAACTATTGGCGTTTGGCACACATGTGATCGGTACTACACCTCGTAGTTAGGGATAATGTTCGGTTGGCGATTTGTTGGTAGTCAACACGCAAACTGTGTGTGGTTAATTTCAATCGGTGGACATGTGATTGCTTTTGGCGACTGCTGGTGGTCGTCACCCCCAAACTACAATCCATTAAACCTTAAATAGAACATTTGACTGTATTTTGTTAAGAACCATTGTAGCGGAGTTGGTAGCGTGTGTTGAGGTCTTTTTCAGTGGTCACGGATTCGACCCCCCCCGGGACCCCAAACGTAATTTTACATGACCATTCTAGGGCCACGTGGCAGCCTCTAGGCTCGCCATGTGTCAGCTCCTCATTGGTAACCCAAAATGAATTTTTTGGGGAATATCCAAGGAGTATTCCTTGGAATATTCTTTTTTTTATTATTTCCCAAAAATCAATTATTCTTGGAAATTGTAGTTTATTGAACTTTTCAAATGGAAATAACTTCTTGAGACGATGTCAATTTTTCGAACTATTCATGGCGTCGGAATGAGGAATATGAGATCTATCTGGTCATTGAGGTTCGACACTCTTTCGAACACTTTGAATTTTGAGCTACCATTAAAGTGATGGATCAATATGTGATCACTCCTCCCTATTGGGAATCTTTTGGACCTCAAAACACTGATACATTGTTCTGAACAATAGATGAGAGCACAATACCCTCTTCTTTGATCCTTCATACACTTTCCTACATGGCCAGTGCCTTTGAATCAAATCTCGAAGGTAGTTGACTCTTCCCTTCATGGACACGCTTGTCCTCGTGTTAAGAATTGTCTTCCTTGAACTCATTCAGAATTTACATAAGGTAGTTGAACATCGCTTCCAAACCACTTCCATGGTGACCTTTGCTACTGCAAATATTCTTCATGAGACGATGTCAAAATACAAGAAAAAAACTTGATGACATAAATTCTTGCTCCATCAAAAGAAACAAATTTCACATCATGTGAATCATCATCATGTCTTTACATCTTGTATACAAATTATCAACTAAATCCAAAGCTCACAAAAACAATGCATTTTCAAACATTTGACCCTTCAAGTCAAGCATGTACAAAAACAATTATAATGATTCTTTTACAAAGATAAAACACTTCATCATTATCTCCCTTTTACAATCTTGGAGACCAAATCAACTCTTCCAGGTTGACTTGACATTACATGCATGTTTAAACAAAACAATATGATGGTCGATAGCTTTCCATCAAGTCAATTAGATACATATTCAAATACAAGGAAATCATTAACATCCATGTGTTCATACATTTTGTCCTTATGCATGTATTTGATTATTCAACTTTCTCTTAAGCACAATCATAAGTACAAGATAATCGATCACATGTATATGTACTTTCAAAGCTGAAATGAATATAATTTTCTGCAATAAAGTAAGTCTACATACTCAACTTTTCCATCCTGCAACTTGCATTCCATTATCAAAGAAATGCAAATAGATGTGACACATTTCTTTTCACATCAAAACAAAACATGTAACTTTAATTGGATAAGAACTCTAACCATTTCTTGCCAATCCACACCAAAGGTGCTTCCTTTAAGTGCACATCGACATCAATATGTGGATCATCCTTAATCACGTCGATTATGGAAACTTCCTTTCCATTCTTACCATACTCTTTCTCCACTTTCTTCAAATTTCATGGAAGCATTGTTGGATTCAGAGTCCAACTCCTTTCAGCAATATGTCCTTGCTTATGGCAATAAGTACAACACATGTTCATCTTCTTGACATCATAATTTTCCTTGTCCAATAGACCTTTATCTTCTTGCCTTCTTTCCTTCAAAAATTTTCCTGTATGTGGCCATTTTCTTCCAACATCTAGAAACACTATGGTTAACCAAACCACAAAAGTAACATGCAATTCTTTTCCAATGTTTATGTGGAAATTTATCATGCTTAACATAATCAAAAGAAGTGTGATTGAAATCAGATTTATACCTTTCTCTCTCACCTTCATTACCTTCATGAGGAGGTGAATCAAATGAAGAAGTAGCTCCCTTTGGAAAACCATCAATCCCTTCAATGCTTTTAGAGATTTCAAAATTTTTTGGTTCAAGTGTATGTTTATGTACATCTTCTTCCTGCAAATGATGTTTCAAACAATTGCATTACCCAAGAATACAATCTTTACAAACTTGAGGTAGAGAACCTGAAATGAAACTCCTTCTAGGAACTGTTTCAATTGCCTTCATGACTGCTTTGAAACTTTTTCCATAAGATTGTCCATAGCCAAGACCCAAATACTTAGGTCTTTCCTCAACCATTATTGGCTCAACAATACCATGTGCATGTTTTCCCAATCCTTTTCCTTCATAGCCTATTTTGGACATTAACTTGGACACTTTGCCTCTTGTATGTTTTTCAAAACCACCAACATAAACATTCTTAGAGGAAATTGAAGGCAAACATGAATTGTTTACCTCTTCTTCAAGTTGATACTTGACTAAGGCTTCTTTGGTGGCAAGGAGTTGTGTCTCCAACTCATGCATCTTTTCTAGATCCATATTCGCAATATGAATTTGTCTCCATTTCCTGGAATTTGTCAGAAATCAACTGCTTCTCTTCCTCCATGGAATTCAACTTCTCTCGAAGTCCGGTACTCATTTCTCTCCCCATATCCATCATGATGAACAAATCTCGCTTAAAGTCTTCATTAAATAATCTTGTGAAAGAGGAGGATTTGGAAAACTCACTTGTAGAAGTTGTCATTATCAAAATTAACAAAAGCACTTCAACAAAATTCACAAAGCTTTCAAAGAACTTCTGACAAATTTCTGAACTAAATGGCACTAGAATCAAATTCTTATTCAAGTAGCATTTTGCAAACAAACCCTCTTAAGCTTTAAGGATTGTCTTGAGGTCCTTGGGGTAAGGAGAATTCCTTCAGCCCTTCTTCCTTCTTGTCCTCTCCTATACTTATCTTATCAATAGCTTTCCCTTAACCTTTGAAAACTCAAACAATAGTCAGTTTACAAACAATCAAACAGTAGAATTTGACTATTTGAACACCTATCAAGTCAAACAAGAAGAGAGATTTCTCTGTCAATCAAACATCCTGCTCTGATACCACCTTATCTAAAATGAGGGTTTAACAACTTGTTATGCTTACAAAAACCTCTCACTCCAAAGCTTATAAATATATGATCTAGCTTATGTTGACAATTACAGAATTAAGTACTTGAAACATGTGTATGTCTTCGTTTGTTTTTAATTGTTTAAGTGATTTAAGTTGATTTGTTTTTATTGATATTAGACACACATAATAGCCATATAATTAAGCAAATAAGCATCAACACATAACAACAAATGTAATCTAGGAGTTGACTCGAATCTCATGGGCTACGTCTCCTTGAGCTTCTGTCAATTTGACTTGGCTCTTTGGGATTATGGCTTCAATTCTTTTACAAATTCCACACTCGACTCCAATGGTTATTGACTGAACCAATGGGATTAGAAAACCATCTATATCCCTCTCATGGCTGTCATTATTATGCAAAGAGATCTAAGATCCCTTAGACTTGATTCCTTCAATTGGTGCACTAAGATTCCATGAGCTTCTTGATGGCACAAAATTCTTCAAAATTATTCAACCGTCTCTAAAACCTATTCTGCTGTGTCGTGTACATATGAGACATCAACAATAGACTGTTCATTTTCTCAAAATGAACACTGCATCCCCAATATAAGCCTTCCTCCACGGATGGCACTAGGTTGCCTCAAACTTCCGTGTCACATCTCGGCCTTTAGAAGCCTTCACATGCTTCTATAAACCCTTGCAATGGATTGAGAAGGCTCATTATAATTAGGAATGATGGTTGGTTCACTCAGAACGGATATTGGTAGCTCCCGCAACTTCCTCCAACCCTCGGTGGCCATGAGCTCCATAATCTCCTTGGATGAAAATATCCTTGAAGATGGCTTTTTCAGCTTCTGTGGACTATTCCATTGGCTTCAGAAGGCCTCAATTAGCCTATCTATCCTCTTGATTCACTCTGTTAGGTCAAAAATCACTTATGGAGTGCATTTAATGAGTAACTCCTAGTGATCATCCACTACATTTGGCTAACTGCAATTAACTGTAACTAATTTGGGATAACTACCCCTTTTTACCGCTCCGCCAAGCTTGACCACCAAGGCTGACCATAACTATCAGTGTTTGGCATGCATGTGATAGGTACTAAACCTAGCGGTTAGGGATAACGTTGGGTTGGTAGTCAACATGCAAACAACATGCGGTTAATTTCACTCGGCGCACATGTGATCGCTTTTGGGGACCGTTGGTTGGTAAGACCACTGGCGGTGCTAACCCCCAAATCGCAATCCATTAAACCTTAAATAGAACATTTGACTATAGTTTGTTAAGATCCACCATAGCGGAGTTGGTAGCATGCGTTGAAGTCTTACCAGAGGTCACGGGTTCGATCCCCTAGGACCCCAAACATAGCTTTACATGACCATTCCACGGCCACGTGGTGGCCTCCAGGTTTGCCACATGTCAACTCTTGATTGGTCACCCAAAAGAAATATTTTGGGGAATATTCCAAAGACTATTCCTTGGAATATTCTTTTTTATTATTTCCCAAAAATCAATTATCCTTGGAAATTGCAGTTTATTAAACTTTTCAAATGGCAATAACTTCTTCATATGGTCTCAATTTTGCAAAACGTTCGCGGCGCCAGAATCAAGAAGCGGGATCTATCGAGTCGCTCAGGTTTGACACTCTTTTCAACACTTTGAATTTTGAGCTATCATTAAAGTCCTGGATCAATATCTGATCAATCTAGTGCCACTTATTTCAGATATTTTTGAGTGGTCTTTGTTGGGATAAATTTAGAGAAGTTGCTCCATGGGAAGACTAATTTTTGTGGAGAATTTCGGGGTTAGATATTATTGCCTTTGAGACGGATGGATTTCTCTTTCCATGGCCTACGTAGAGGGGACATTGGAAAAATTTGTGTGGTGTCGGGCTCAGCTCTTAAGTGTTGAAATTTGTGGTAGGACACCTCTCCTACTACACATGAAATTTCCTAAAACACTTCCTTAGTAGAGTGAGTAGGCATAAGGAGGGTTCGAGAAGATTTCATCACTCGGGGACGCAGACTTTGTTCACGAGGGCCTAGTGCCAAAATAGGGAAATTTTGGAAGGTCAGAATTAGCCAAATCCCTTCCTATTTTTTTGTGGGTTTGTTGAAAGGAGTCTAGGGTTAAATTTACAGATTTTTCTGAGTAGTATTTAGGCCAGAAATATCCTTTTGTTGAATAGTACATTTTATTATTCAAAGGGTAATTGCATCATTTTGTGGGTTTACGGGTGGTTGGTTTGGGGCAGATCCCTTTCTGGGTTTAGATGAGTATTTTTGGGAGAAGCTACAACTACATTTTCAGGTGATTTTGGGCATCACAAAGGGTCATTTTCAGCATTTCTAGTGCAAGAGTAGTTGCCAATTTCTAGGTTTGTGCAGAAGGATTTTGCGGCAAAGTTTCCTAGCTCTTGCGGTCATCTCCTTCAGTTGGGTTTGCTCCAAATTTCTTATTCAAGCCCAAGTTAACTTGTTCCTTCCTATATGTACTCCTTAGAGCTCATAATTTAATAAAATGTCTCAACTTATTTGCCTAGCTTCTTGATGTTTTTGATGGTGCATGCCTATTCATGATTTTATTTTTTATATCCTAGTTCACGTGTCTTTTATTAGTTGTAAATTTCAATTTGGAATACTACAGTGGTATCAGAGCCATGATCTTGGTTAGTTGTGGGGTAGCTAACTAGATCATGGGTGATTTTGGCTTGTATGCATAGTGACAGGTTACACTGTACACCACCCATGGCTTAAAGGAGATTCAGTATGCAAGAATTTTGGGGTGAAATTTGCTGGAATGATGAGAGGTTGGCTGAGTTGAGGGAGGTGCACAAGCCATGGGAGTACAAATATCTACACCATATGGGGAGAGACGATAAAATGAGGGCACTGGATCTCCTCAAAAGGAGTAGATAGGCCAGTGACAGTTAGAGGGTGAGACTAGGATGTGCTTTTGTTGGTGGAGACATGGCTTTAGATATTAGAAGCTTGAGGAGGAGGAGGTCGAGCATGATGTTGGGGGTACACAAGGTCATGAGGAGCACATAGATACACCTAGTCTCACATAGGAGCCGCCCTTGCAGGAGTTTCCTTTAGTGGCCTCGATTGACATGTGGGTGGTGACAATTGGGCACAAACCCATAGGACCTTCCATTGGCAAGGTGCCAATAGGCATAGAGGTACCCAGAGCTGTGACAAAGTTCCCAGATGACCGCTTCCTACAGCAGCAAGGAAATCACCTTGAGGATCGTGAGCTAGATGAGTATGTTATGCTTGAGGAGCTACGTATGGTGGGGCAGCTTAGGACTCTTGTTGAGTCCATGTTGGAGGCAGATGGCAGGCAACTGCCAAAGTTATAGTACTTACAGTCAATAGCTCTCTTGAGGCTTACATAGAGTGGGCCTACAGTATTGTTAGGTGACCTCTACATGTTGGAGGGAGAG
The DNA here is from genome assembly GCA_000404065.3 of Pinus taeda. Classification (NCBI taxonomy): domain Eukaryota; kingdom Viridiplantae; phylum Streptophyta; class Pinopsida; order Pinales; family Pinaceae; genus Pinus; species Pinus taeda. The sequence continues at coordinate 484 of APFE030911555.1, read as the reverse complement.
TGGTTGAGTTACCTAGACAGATTTTATATGTTGACCACGATAGCGAGATGAGGCAATATGAGTTGCATAGGGCGTAGCACTCATGAGTCACAGGGTGGAGTTATTACGTATATTGGTGCTCTTACATTTGATCCCTGTCATGGGGTTGGATGACGAGAGGGGTTGAGCTGGTACCCAATGGAGTAGGCTAGGTGTTAGGATGTATCGATGGCCATATTTTAGTCGGGGCCATGACTTGCTAGAGGGGCTCGAGGGCCAAACTATTTTTGGGATCAAGGTGGAATTCCCCATCACGTCATGGATTCATTCAACAATGGTAGTATTTATTCGCTCGATCTGGGGATTGAGGGCACACACCCACAAGTTTATATTAGAATTTCGAGCAGCACTAGTGTATAGCTAGATCGATAGCAGAGTAGGTGGACTCTAAGTGTTGTCCTGGCATGTGGATCAAGGGTAGAGCTGCGTGATGATCAACATACCC
>APFE030911546.1:5867-45613 GCA_000404065.3 Pinus taeda | reverse complement strand
TGACTGGTCGGAATGTACAACTGATAGTTGTGGGGTGTATCATTGTACCCCATAAATCTGCCCAAATCTCTTGTTGGCTCAAGATTCTTCATTGCATCTTTGGTTATATGGAAATAAACCAATGACCTAGAAATAATGAAGTGGAAAACATCTCTCCTCTTAGTAGAATAAGCCTCCTCTCGTGTCTTCATCACAAGTACCCAATGTGGGTTACGGTTCTGAACATAAACCATTGTGTTTAATGCCTCATCCCACAAGTGTAGTGGTAGGTCTTGATCTTGTAACATCGCCCTTTCTACCCCTACTATGCTCCAATTCTTCCTCCTGGCAACCGCATTTTGTTGAGGGTTATAGGGTGTCATCAACTCTTGTTTAATCCCCTCCACTACACAAAAGTTCTTAAACTCTTTGGAGACATACTCACAACCATTATCACTCTAAGGAGCTTTAACCTTCTTTCCAAACTCTTTCTCTACCAATTATTTGAACTCACAAAACTTGGTGAAAGTTTTATCCTTTTTTGCATAAAAAATACCTAACATGTACGTGAATAGTCATCAACAAATATATCATAGTACCTGTGTTTTTCTGTGGATGCTGTTGAGAATGGTTCGCACACATATGAATGGAATCTCTCCAGAATAGACTCTGCTCAAATGTGTCTCTCTCTAAAGGAAGACTTGGTTTATTTTCCCAAAGTACAGCCCTTGCATGTATCAACTTGTTCAAGCATAACTATGGGAAGAATGGTAGAGATTTGCTACAATATGTTTAAAGAACCATGATGCAAGTGGCCTAATCGCTTGTGCCACAACTTGCTGACATCTCATCTGAACATATTTTCCACCTTGGAACTCAAAACAACACAATCCTCTACTTCTATCTTATAGAGATTCTGAACTCAAATCCTTATCTTGCTTACTTGACCTATGGCTATTTTTCAAAGGAGCAAATTTCCTTTCGAAAATATCACATCATAACCTCTATCCTCAAGCATGGAAATAGATACCAAGTTCTTTATCAGTCCGGTTACATGCATAACATTCTTCAAGGTGAGTGGAGCCACATGCTCCATTTGAAACTTATTAGTTCCCACACCAATAACACTCTACTTACCGTCATCACCCATCTCGTTAGGAATCTTGAGATTTTTGTCCTCCAGTTCACTGAATAACTCTTTTTCACCAATCATGTAGAAAAAAACTCCACTATATAAGTACCAGACACTTCCCGTCATCGAAGACACCATGGATGCAAAGAGGGAAAAATCCATTCCGAATTCCAAATTGGGAGGCCAAAGCCTCACCCGCTGCTCCTCCTGAGGACTTCTCCTTAGATTTCTTCAATGGACAATTGTTAGGAAAGTGTCCCATCTTGTGACAATGAAAGCATTTAACTTTCGTCATGTCCTTCCTCTTACCTCCATGACAAGAATATTATTTGGAATGGGAAATTTTACCTTTTCACTTCCTCGCCAAAATTGCTAAGGCACATTTGCCTTCCTCCTGATCTCCTCTTGCATAATATCCGACCATAGTCGTTCCCAACCTAGTAGCTTCTCCTGACCTTTGACAGAGTCCTGATAACTATGCCAACTCTTTGGGAGTCCAAGAAGAGAAAGGCTCACCATATCATCCTTGGAAACCATGATTCGAACACTTCCAAATTCATCCTCACATTAAGTGAACTTGGTCAAGTACGTTGGAATCATATCGCATTTCTCCATCTTCATTTTATGCAGTTTATCCTTTAGTGCCAACTTCCTTTGATCATTGTTATTCTGATACAAGTCCGTCAATGTTTTCCACATAGCATGCGGGGTTTCCTTTCTATGGGGACTTGAGACAATATGATCTCGACCTCCCTCAAGGATTATTTACCTTGCCTTCGCCACACACTTCTTCCACTCGAAAAAGTTTTGTGCATTAGTAGTTATTGCCTTAGGAATTGCTTGTTTAAGAAATTCCTTCAAGCCATTGTCCTCTAGCATAGCCTCCATCATGCCCCTTTAGGCTATGAAATTCAAGCTACCTTCCAAGGTATACTCAAGCCTCAACCCATGGGATGCTATCTTCTAATCCTAAAGTATGTATTGCAAATTCGAATTTCACTTGTAACCCAAAAAATCAAAACTTCGAAATATCCTCTAGAGAGCTAATTGTAAATCAACAATGCCTCCCTCACCCAAACTCTGATTCGGCCAATGTTTTTTTTCAATTTGGGTATCTTTTCACAAGGAATCCAAATTTGAAATTTGTTTACGAAACTTTTTCACAAAATGTTTCAAATCTACTCTGCACACTCTCGGCCCAAAAAACAATACTCCGTTGCCATGTAGAAAATCCTGTAGATTCATAAGATAATGTAATTTTCTAAACCAAGAGATAAGAATCTACTTCTACTCTTTATGACAAAATCCCATAAACATCGAGAAAAAAATAATCAATAGAGGAAAATAATCAAAGGAACATAACACAATAAATATCCAGGGAAAGCAACAAACTCAAAAAACTACTATATGTTTTGCATTAATCCAGAAAAGCAAGACAAAATTACAATGATTGTTATCTCTAGAACAATCCCAGCACTCAGCAAATTCAGTCTCCAACTCATAAGCAATCGCAAGGCCAAACCTTAGACTCTTCACAAGCTCTCTAAGTCTCTGTTCCAATGCGTAATTCCAATGAATAATTCCAACGGAGGATAACAATTATTTAAAGGGAAATAAGGCCTCTAAAAAATGTGCAATCTCTTCATGACATGTTTCTGAATGCATGCACTATCAATGCACCTTAGAGAAATCTAAAACAAGTAGTACATTGCCCCTGCACTCTAGTCTCAACTAGGTCTTTCTCAAAATCGACATGCACGAGTTTCTGATGAGTAAATATTTAGTTAACTAGAGTAGCATTGGTGGAGTTCATTAGTGACACCATTGATTGTTAACTCACTATTAGTTCTCTCAATCAGTTTGAGAACTAATTTAACTGAACTGGCTAATGAAACAGAGTCTTCTATTTTACAACTAATAATTAACTCACACTGGACTGCTATAAAGTAGGGAGAACATACACATGACGGTATAGAGACTTCCAACTCAAATTTCATAAGTTAAGTAAGCTTAATAAACTTAATTTAACTATTTTAAGTTGCTACGAGAATAGAATTCAAATTTATTTTCAAGTTTAAATCAAGGACAAATTAAACTATTACTTCTTGTTGCCATTTCTCAATAATAATTTTAATGGATCACTTCGAGGAACAATATGACATCATACACACTATGCAAAACCTTCATCGTCACTTGAGGATATCGAACAACGCTTCGGTTGTAATGACCAACATCTTGGCTTTCCTCTCTAATAGGTAGCACTTCTGGTAACACTCAAGACTCTATTTAAGCTACCACTACCAACTCTAATCCCTTACCTTACTATTGTTGTGCTCTCGTTAATTTTTCATTATGACTATCTAGTTCATTCTCCTAGGCAATTTGGCCCATTTATTAGTATATATATATCATCTATTTATTTTTTTATTCATAATGCTTTCTTATGCCTCTCTATGGTTATCTTTCCTTAGTGAGAGACTCACCTAGTATTTTTAGTATATCCATGTATATTACAATTTAGAAGGAAATACAATATTTACCCTTAAAAAATCATTTGATTATATTTTAATTAAATGTTAATTTTATATGGCCTTGTCTACTCACACCACAAATTCACGAGGATAATAGATTTATTGCCAATGTTTCTTAAAAAAATAAAAAAAATCATAACGTGGGAGTGTTTTAATTACTTATTTGATGGTGGAAATAGATTCATCACCATTAAAAAACCCTACTGCACCCAAAATCCTTAACTTTGACAAGTGATAGCCAAGATTTTTTAGAAAAATTGCCGGATTTTATTATAATCTTGCGAGAATTTCAATTATTTTTCGGACTAATTTGTAGGCTCTTTAGACTAGACTATTTTATATTGGTATAATATATTATGAATAATAATAATTATTAAAAAATTGATAAGGATAAATAGATATAAAATGATTTTTTCCAAGAATAAATATCAACTTAATAATATATAATAGAAAAAAAATATTTTCATAAAAATTTTTTTTAGAGTACTTAAATTGATGTTAATGAGAACTTTTGGTAAAGTGTGTATTCTTCACCCATCTTAAGGAAACATATCAACTAACACACCATATAACTTACAAAAAAAATTACTATATTTATTATTTATATTTATCAAATATTACGTATATAAATATTTTAATAAATATGTTTAATTTACAAATCACAAAAAATAACCTAATTGAAATTTATGATGCGTAAAAAATACTTAAGGGGTTTTGGCAAAATTGATTTGAAGAAAGGTTAAAAATACCATTTTATTTATTAATTTAATAAGTAATTTTATGATGACCAAACAAATTTAAAGTTTTATATTATTTTTGAAACATATTTTATAATGATGTAGTAATGAACTGACTTTTCTCAAGGCATTCCTTTTAGTTAATTATAACCAAAATTTAAGTTTAAGTTGTTTAATTTATAGAATTTGAATGCCCTAAAAGTTTTTCATGGTGCTAAGTGCATGCATGCATTCAAAAATATATGTTGAACAAAAAAATCACAATCTTGGGCAAAATTTTATTGTCATATTTGGGTGAAAAAGGTTATACCTTTTATATGTTTGAATTCCTTTTTTCTAATTATGAAAACCCTTTCAATAAAAAGAAACTTATTGTCCTTATTAATCGATTGTCATAAAAGAATAGGCATAGTAAAAATGATAGCCGAAAGCCTACTCTTTGACCCTTATGACAAAAACCAAAGATGTCTCCCTAGATTTTGAAATTTGAAAAGAGAATAACATGCCCTTATGACTACTCCTAAATCTTAAAAACCAACCTAATATTAATAATAATATAATTTTAAAATAAATTACAACAACTACACGAAAAATGATGTAATGGGGTCATAGTTTATGGCATAAAAAAACCCTAGATAACCCAATCTAGATCTAGTAACCCATGCAGATGTTTGGAAGTCTTATAAATATTTGTTTCATTTTTTACCATTTTCAATTTAGGTTCTCGCTCAGCTTTTTAACTGCAGCACTTGTTCAAACCAAGCGCGGTATATTCCGTCCGTGAGAGGGAAAAGCAATCTTTGGCCCATTTTTATAGTGATGGCAATGGCTCTCGATAGATTGTCTGCACTCCCTGACGATATCCTTTCCCTCGTCCTCTCTAAGCTCACCATTATAGATGCCATCAAATGCTCTGTCCTCTCTCGTCGCTGGAGATTCCTTTACAGAGAAATACCCCATCTCAACCTCTCTCCCTGTCGTGTCTCCTCACCGAATCAACCGCCTACCACATATGATTTGTCAACTGTTGAAAATAGAATATTCGACGTATTGCGGTTCCATTCATCGGATCTGAAGTCCTTTACACTCACCACAGACATTCACAGTATATGGCGTCCTAAACTCTCTAGGATTCCTGAATTCTTTGTTAACCCTTGGCAGTTTACACAGCAAAGCGTATCGGAATGGATGCGGTGGGTTGCCAAGAAGAACGTGGAACATCTCTCTCTCGAATATTGCTACCAAATGGAAACCCTGCCGCCCTCCCTTTTCTTATGCAGTCGTCTCACTAATCTTACACTCGACAACTGTATTATCACCACTTTTCCAACTGATTTCGTGGGATTCAAGCATCTCACTGAGTTGAGCTTCACCGATATTGAAATGACAGACGACATCTTAGCACGATTTCTTTTGCATTGCCCACTTCTTCGTAAGCTGAATTTGTGTAGATGTTCTGGCCTGAGGAGGCCTGTCATTTTATCTCACAGCATTACAGATTTAGTTCTATATCTTTATAGGGCGGGAGGAATGACAGTCAATTGCCCTAAACTTCAAACTCTGAAGGCAGTCACGTACGGAGAAGATTTGACAGTGAATGGAATGGGATTGTATGAGCTATCCTCAAGGATCATCGGATTTGAAATGGAGCGTGGAAATAATTTGATTGAGTTGTCGTTGACTCCAAGTGGAAATGCGGGATACAACTTGTCTGTCAACAGATTTCTTGAATTCATGGGTACGCTTAGGTCATTGAAAGTGCTTACCATGCATTTTGGATGTGCATCTGATGGGAGAGGAATGATGGCGGTGCCTCTGCTGAACCTGCTCTCGAGGCTTCCTAACCTTCAGCGATTACACCTGCACGGACAGCCCATTCTGGTAAGTGAATAACTCTTTTGATGAACCTCAGTAGGGATTTCTGTCGATTCTGGCAAGTGAACAACTCCTTTGATGAATGTCAGTAGGGATTAGAAACGCTTCCATTTCAATTTTTTCCAAGGCAGAAAAAGCTTAATATTATTTATATAAGAGATATAAAAGAGCCTGCATGATATAAAATAGACAGGATAAACATAAGTTGCTTCAGAAAAAACAATTGTTAAACAAAAGTTAGAAAAACACAAACTCCCATATATCAGTAGAACATATATCAGCATATATCGAATATGTTCAAGAGCGAAAAAACTAGATCAGAGGAACCATATCGTCTTTCGCCAAGATAAATGAGATAAAATTAAACTGACTGCCATACCCAGGAAAAGAATGCGATAAACTTAAACTGACTACCATACCCAGGAAAAGATCAGCGGGATGAAAGGACCTGTACATAATACCCAAAAATCTCATAGCATATGGATTATAAAAACTTTGGACTGTTGAAGGAACAGCAGATACAAAAACCGAAATAAAACATAAAAAAATTGATGACTAGTAGAAAGGAGGGAAAAGGTCCTGTATGCACATAGTAGAAAGGAGGGAAAAGGTCCTGTATGCACATATTTATGCCATCTGTGAAAATCTGTAAGTGCCACAACTGCTAATCATCCAAAAGGCCTTTTTAGAAAGACAGTCTGCTTCCTGGTTTAGCTCTCTGTCAACATGATTGATAGTAACACTATTTAAAGAGTTCCATAAAAAACGGATCCGATCCAGCCAATTTGCCAGATGAGATTTTGTGATAGAATTTTTTCCGGAAACAAAATTAATTATCACTTGTGAGTCACCATATATAAAGATATCCTGGAAATCTATAAAAGACAGAAACACAAGAGACCAGAGAAGACCATCGCCTCTGCCATCATGTTGGTTCTTCTTCCTCCATTCCAATGAATGGAGAAAGAACTATCTTTGTCGGACACTATATGAAAACTGAAAACCACATCCGCACAAACCTTCCTTTCTGTTGGGCCCCATCCAAAAAAGCCTTGGGCAGAGAGGAAGGCATCTTTTGAGGAGGTGAAACTTGAGACATATTTGACAATGGGGAGGGAGTACGAATATCTTCAAAAATTTATCCATAAAAGTTTTGCTTTAATCATAAAGGACAGAATCCCAGAATCCTCTATTGTGAGAAACTCCTATTCTGTAGCCATTATTGTTGAGAGTGCATCTCACTCCTATTCTGTCGCCATTATTGTTGAGAGTGCATGTTGGGGTATATAACATGTATATGGCTTTTATACTTTGTAACGCAGGAAGATGCGGAAGGAGAACCAATTGCACCAGCTCCAACGTACCCACTTGCTAATCTTCAATTAGTACAGATGGATATCTTCAAATACGATGCGAGAGTAGTTCGTTTGTTGGGTTGCCTTCTCCAAATAGCTCCTGGGCTCAAACAAGTGAAACCGCAACCTCCAGAAGATTTTTTCCAAATGTGGGAGTCTTTAAAGAAAAGTCGTGAGCAGGGAACGATCTCAGAGGAGATCCCTCTCCGTGAAATTTTTGTTCGCCTGTGATATTACTTTCACAATAGTTGTTTGTCAATATTTTTGGTTACGGTCAAATTGGATTTACGAGACAATTATTTTAAAATAACATTTCTGGTTTATTATGTGCAACTTATTTATGAACACCTTGATGTAATTGATTAGATACGATCATCAACGTGGGAGAGATTTTTAAATAACATTTCGATTCCTTACAATGTGCAACTTATTTATGAAAACCTTAATGATTAGATCAGAATAGCAATTTGGTGAGTGCAATTCTAGATATACCCAAGTGTGCTAGACATGGACGTTAGAAAGGTTTGATTTAAAATATTATTCTATCTCTTAAGATCTCATTTTTTAAGGTTTGATGGGTTAATATATTTTACATTCCTGATTTTATTTTATGAGTTTTGAATGGTTTTGGAACTTTTTTCTTTCTTTAATGTATTTTGGTTAATCATTGAATTGAGTTTAGGTGAGGGCAGCACCCAATATTGTATATTGTATGGAAGAAGATGTACATTATATTAGGATGTGATCATTGTATTTGTCTGAAGTTTAATAAAGTCGATGTAATTGATTAGAAATGATGATCATCAACGATTTTTAAATATCATTTTGATTCATTATTATGTCCAACTTATTTATGAACACTTTAATGATTAGATCTGAATATCAATTTGGTGAGGGGAGTTCTAAATATACCCAAGTGTGTTAGACATGGACATTATGGAGGTTTGATTTAATTTATTATCCCATTTTTTGCTATTACTATGCTATAAGGTTTTTCCGCTTAATATATTTTACATTTCTGTTTTTATTTTATGAATTTTGATTTTTTTTCTTTAAATATTTTTTTGGTTCATCAGAAAGTTGAGTTTAAGTTGGGGCAGCCCTAATATTGTATGGATGAACATGTACGTTATATTAGGATGTGATCCATGTGTTGAGTTTAAGTTGGGGAAACCCTAATATTGTATGGATGAAAATGTGCATTTAAGTTGCGGTAACCTTAATATTGTATGGATGAAGATGTGCATTATATTGGGCTTTCAAAAAGTCGTGTTATAGACTACTGCCATTATATTAGGATGTGATAACTGTATTTGTATGAAGCTTGGTAAAGTTTTTCCTTTTTAAATCTTTCTAAAATACCTTTTATTCCAAATATATTCTTGTGAACCAAGTTAAAGCCAATTTCTATCTATTAATATTAATATTTTTATGTTATATATTATTTAGTTTATTTGTTAAACTATTTGCTTATATTCTATATATATATTGTAGCTAATTTTCAAAAAATATTTGTGACTATTCTTATGACTAATTATACATCAAAGATTAAGATTTATTTCAAAAGTAGATGTTTCTTTTCTCTTTTTGTAAACAAATTGATTGCTTAAAAAAGTGTCATATGAACAAGTTTCATGAAATGAGTTATGGTTTTTAGGCATGTGGATAAGTCATGGTTTTGTAATGAAGACTATTTATGTAGGAAGAATCTTGTTATATATATATTTTTAATGTATATATGTTTAACTCTTATATATATATATAAACGAGTAGTGGACTTTTTGAAAAGCTTTATGCCTTTTTTTTTTATCTAATTTGTGTAGAATCTTGCATAGATTCATTGAAATCACAAGTTTGACAAGTGATTTCTTCAAAATCTAAGTGTTCCAAAGGTTTTTTATGTTGTTGAATCCATATACGGAGTCAAGTTTAAACCACACAAATCCATATATCCGTTCTTGATTTTTTTTGCACGAATGAGGTCCACTAAGAGAGTTTCATCTTGTGAACTACTCACCCAAGGATATTTCCTAATTTGGATCTTGCGCCATATCCAATCGACCAAACCCAACCATTGCAAACAATAGGGTACTCATTTACAATGGCTTTCCATATGATAGAACTTGAGGTAGACGATTTCTTAATGGATATTAAGGTAGATGATTTTGTAATGGATATTATCCATTTAGACATGGAGGTGGGATGAATTTGGATGGTAGAGTATAGGTAAACAAAGTAAAATATTTCCATGTTGTCATTGTCAAAATTTGTTAGTATTTATTTCTAGACTAGAGTAACTAAAAGGTGAGTTGCTTGATTTTCTTAAGAACTCTTTTCGTTATCAAGGTAAGAATGGCCCAAAATATTGGGAATTTCTTTAATAATTAATTTTATAATAGGAACCTTTTAGCTGGAGGGAGTCATAGGAAGCACTCGGTAGATATTCATTTTTGAAATTTTGCTATCATCTGAACCTAATGTTATTTTAAATAGTTATTTCACTTCAAATGAAAAACTAGGTATATTAGACCATTTGAAATATCCCTAGCCTAGAGAAATATCGTGCATTGGATATTGTCATGTTCTTCCATACCCTAGAATAAAATCTAGGATTTTGATTCATCTAATTACCATTCTTATAGAAAGCATCTAGAGCTAAGTTTAAGGCATCTAGAACTCTAAATGATCCTTCATAGAAGATGTGAATATCATTCGTAAAAAGAAGATTTCAAAGTGTCAATTGATATCCTAGAGAGATTCCTTTGAAGAGAAGACGAGAAAGAGCACCATTTATAACTTTATTGATACATTCTACCACCATCACAAAGAGCAGAGTATAAACAAGGAATCCTTCTCACAACCCATCACAAAGAGCAGAGTATAAACAAGGAATCCTTGTCACAACCCTTGACTTGAAGTGAAAATAGGCGAAGTTGCACTATTCATAATTAGTGAAAAAGAGGCTAAGGAGATAAAACAAAGGATCCCAACTACAAACAAGTGGTGAAAGCCAAAATGTAGTAGAAGCAGTCTTATATATAACCGATTTACCCTATCTAATTCCTTGATAAATGCTGATTTAGAAAATTGATTGCCACTATCAATAATGTGGAGTCCCTCTTATGCTAGACCAATTGGATCATGTATTTTATGACCCTTGAGGAGCCCAAATTATTTACAACATATGTTGTTTCAAAGATTTATTTTAGGAACTAGGCTAATATTTCAGGTATGATCTTGTATATGGTGTTGCAAAGAAAGACAGGTCTATAGTGATCAATGGAGGAGGGTTTTATACCTTTGATATAAGGGAAATGAAAGTAGTGTTGAAAGGATCTAAAATATTCACTCTAGATCTAGAGTATTCCACCACTTCCAGGAGATCCTCTCTAAAAAATTTCAAGTAGCCAATATAGAATTCGATAGGAAGGCCATCCAACCTATGACATTTTTCTTTTTGGAAGCTATGAATGGTGGATCCAAGCTCCTCCATTGAATCCTTCTTTAGAACCTCATTGTATTCTTCATCCACAAAATGAGGAAAATATGTTGCCCCTCTTAGAATATGGTTTAGGTTTGGCTGTCCACCCCCTCTATACAGATTCACAAAATAATTAGTACCTTCTTAAGTCATCTCTTGGAAGGTGGAAGATTAGGAACCATCCTCCTGAACTATATACCAAATTTTATTGATGGATTTAATGTCATTTACATAGTGGTGGAAGAATTTAGTGTTCTAATTTCATACTTGAATCAAGATGGCTCTTATTTTCATCCTCCAATCCTTATGTAGGTAAATTTTTCACTTATGGACTTCCAACAATTTTACTTCTTCAAGTTGTTCTTTTTTCAACACTCCAAGTCACTCTCCTTCTCGAAGGGACCTAGGCATAGCCTTTACGACCTATATAGAAACTTGGGGTTTGATTCATGTTATTGATTTTCCAAGGTGATGGCAGTTACTCCTTCCCTTTTTAAATTTCATTGAAATTGCAGAAGGGAATGTTCTGAGTCATTTTTAGAGAGAGGGACCCATACATTTCTTATATCTTGTAGGATAGATGGATCCTTGAGCCAATGAGAGTTTAATTTAAATAGATTGGCGTGCTTTCGAGGAGCTTGAGTAATATTAAAGAGAATGAAACAATGGTATAAGCTTCACCTTGAAATAATCTATTGTCACAATTTGAATCTTCCATCTACCCATTATATGAGAATGAGAAATTGATTAAGCCCCTAGGAAATCCTTTCATCTATGGCGCTATTATATCACCATGTATGAAGAATATTTGTAGGATGAATATATAAAAGAATAACCTAATATATCTCACATGAAAAACATCGTTTAAGGGGTTAATCATGGCAATAAAGCTTCAAACTTCCCTTCACCCAAGTAAAAAATTTAGATTTCCCCCAACGATGGATGATTGGAAGAGAAAAAATAGTTTACCAAAATTGATCCATTTTCCTTAAGGGTCCATATATGTTTAAAAATAAAAACTCAAGGACTAGGTGCATAGACAAAAAATAAATATCTAAAGATCTATGGGGTGAGGAAGCTAACTAAAATATATGTTCATCCATCCAGTAGCAAGCGTACCAGACCTCCTATCTGCATCTCGAGAAGAAAATGCCAACCCACACAAAGGGTGCACGAGGGAAGATTCCTATGTCCCCTCCATCATTGTTTCATGAAGTAGCAAAACATGCAACAAATTCTTTTTAATGATCCTCATCAACACTATTCTCTCGGTAGGATTTGATGGGCCTGTAGTTTAAAACATAAATTAAGTCCTATGACCATCCTTTAGCACATTAAACCTCTCTTTTGGCATTAGATAATTTATTCCTAACTTTAATATATTCATTAGGAAGGCTTCTGAATAATTGAATATTTGTGCCTAATATTATTTATTTTTCATGGAATATTAAGAGAATATTGGGAAAATTATGAAAAGTTGGAGGAGGAGATAATTTAGGGACTTGTTCCCTACTACTGGAGGATCTATAATAAATAATAAGTCAACAAGATATTATGGAATTAGGGCACAAATTGTGGAACTGCAATGATCGAGTAAATCTAGGAGTGTGTTCCACTAATCAAGGGAGAAAATCCACCAATCAAGGGAGAAGATCCACTAAACAAGGGATTTTGGTAGAGAAAGCTTCCTCCATTCATGTGAATGACTCTTAGTCATTTTTTATAAGTATCAACTTCAATTTTCCTCTAGGGAATGATTGAGAAAATCTAGGAATGCGTTCATTGCCGTCTAAAGCAAATTTCTAGTATTGGGGACTAGATCCGCTAATCAAGGGATTTTGGTGCGGAAAACTTCCTCCATTCATGGGGAATGATTCATAATCATTTTGTATAAGTACCAAGTCAAATTTTCCTCTAGGGGTATATCTTCATTAGTGTTATTGTGGAGAGAGCTTGTATTTTCACAGCTCCATTGTAATTTCTTCCAGGGATGTAATTCTTTTGATGAAAATCATGTGTATTTGTGTCATGTTCAGCTCTAAATATTTTCTCCTCCATAGGACTCTGAGCTTCCATGGGCTTGGTCATACCAAGAGCCTCACAACCCTTTTGTATCATTTTATTTCATTCTTTTCATTGCTTATTCACATGCATCTCTAGTTTTTATTTCTTTCTATTTCTGCATTTATTATTAATGATTTCTTGTTGCAGGATTGAGTTAAATGGTTCATGTAACTTCTTTTGTAGGATAAAATGTATTATTTCATCCTTGAAAAATATTTGGAAGTTCGTAATAATCATTGAGTCTTGGATTAGTTTTCTTATTCCCAAATCTAGATTGATGGACCTCCTTTTTAGTGAAGAACAATAACTTTCTGCTATTTTTTAGAGCATGATAACAAGCTTCAATCAACTTGATTACACTTGCATTAGATCAATAAATAATTATATTTCATAGCATAAATTACCCCATTTAATATGAACTTAATTTGGTTAGGCATTTTTAAAGATTTATTAGCTCACCAGTTCTCAAATTTCTAAATTTTTGACAAGTAAATTTTTTTTTGCATGGGTTAGCAGAGATGTGCTTGAATGCTTCCACCTAGAATAGGGACCCAAGACATACTAGTTAATAAAATATATTGTCCCATCCAATCTAGATTTTATTTTCTTGGTCATTAAACCCTCCCCAATTTCATCATTTCACAAGGAAACTTCTTCAAACTTTTTGAGCAAATCCATCCAACTCCCAACTTTGGTTTTGAGTTCTAAGTGATCATAGGAATTTTCCCACTCCATTCCACTCATCACACACCTTTCCTACGCCTCCCATCACCTCAATTTTTTCTCTCAGTTGTACCCTACAGGTTCATTGTAATTCCTACAGGATCATCGTGTAGGTTTCTAGTACACCCTCTAGGTTTTCCTGAAATGACATGTTTTGAGGCTGAATTGAGATAAAACCTCTAGGAAGTGACAAAAAGGCTCCCAACGGTCTCCCACACCATAAAAACATATCCTAACCCTTCCATCCAACCTCAAACATCCTTAATTCAACTGCCACATTGCCAAAGGAAATTAGTTTGCATACTTGATTTTGCATGAAAAGACAAAAACATATTTATTTCAGTCCCTTTACTTCAAAATTAGTGATTTTTTATGCTTCTTACTTCCATGAATATATAGTAGCATTTGGTTCATGATAATTTAGAATTATTTCAAACAATAGTTTCTTCGCAGCTAACTAGGAAATGGTGTGATTTAGGATTGAATTTCTGTCTCCTTCCTTGTACTTCGTTTCTTGCAATAGGTTAAGGTTCCATTTTGAATATTTCATTTTCTAATATTATTTTAGCATTTGACTTCATAACATGGACTCCATTACATCATGAAAATGAAGGAATGACACATTTCATTCCGCACATAGAGTGTTGTCACCTCTTAAGTTTGTACGAACCCCGGGTTGATAATTAAATTCAGTAGCCTTGGGAGTTGCAACATTCTTGTTGCAATACCAAGGCTAATCTATTTTTGGCACTGTTGTCGGGTATGTGTCAAAGTATGCATTGTTTTATTCCTTAGTTGATATATTTTTTTTAGTTTTTGCAAAAACAAAAAAAAAAAATTCATTAGGCCTATTTAATTTCAAAAGTAGAAAATTGCATTGCGTTATAGTTTTCATTCAATCATAAGAACAAAAAAAAAGTCTCTAACACCAACCCACCCCTCTTTTGATTACATGGTGTAGTAGGAGCCATATCACCGTTCACTTTTGCAGGTCGAAGAAGAAGATGGCGAAGAATGTAGAAGAACTTGATGACGATGATGACAATGAGGAAGATCCTATCAGATTTTCCATTCAAGATATTGATGGAAGTGTTCACATGAAGAACATCCCTCCATCTTTTCTTCCAAAATTTCATGGTCTAAGGTCATAGGATTCAGAAACCTTTCTCTTTCAATTTGAGATTGTTTGTAGATCTTATGTTTACTTATTAAAAACTCAAAAAATAAGATTGTTTCTGTCAACATTGGAGGATAGAGCCCTTAAATGGTTCATCAGTTTAGGGACAAATTCAATAAGATCATGGAATGATATGCAAAAGACATTTCTTGAAAAATATTAAGATCATGATCTTAAAGAAGAAATGTTTAGATTGAATCAAAGAGAAGATGAGAGCCTTGAGGATATAATCGAGAGGTTCATGTGCAATGTTAAGAGGGGAAAACTACATCATTCAGGATCTAACAAACTAAAAACCCTCTTACTTAGAACAATTAGGGATGAGTGGATTGATCTCCCTAATATCATGAGTAGAGGTGGTGCATATGAATTATCATTTGAGCAAAATTGTGAAACATGCAAGCACATATCAAGAGGAAAAGCAAGAGTAGGTAAATCAGCATCAAGATTGGTAAGTCAAGCTAAACTTGGAAATTTGTTTGATGATTTTGAAACAAAAATGCTTAGCAATCTAACAAAACAAGTAGAAATTCTAAGAATGCAAGATGAAGGAAAAGAAAATGTTGATATTTTTGTTGCTGAATCACATGATGTTAAATGTTGCTCCTCATTACCAATGTTGAAGGAAGATCACCAAGAGGACAATGGAGCAAGTCATTTTCCAATGTAGCAATGTTATGTAGCTCTAGGAGGACCATGACAACCTATTCAGCCTGATATGATCCAAGAGCCTAATTCACAATTTCAAGCTTATGCACATCCACCTCAATGTAATTGGAACACACCCTTTCCTTAACAAAATTGGCCATCTCAACCCCAAACCCAATCTTTGAAACAAGGTTAGCAAGGAACTTATCGGAGCCATCCACAATACCCTTAGTATTTTCCTCAATATCCTCCATACAAAACTCCATGTTATCCTTACCATTCACCTCCACCAGAACCACAACCCCATCCACATCCATCTCAAATATACACTCTCACTCAACTACCTGTACCACCATTTCCAAACCCACACATTAAAGTAGCTCAACCCACTTATAATGTTGAGGTACAACACTTCCAAACAACTCGTCTTGAGCTCAATGGTGTTCACCATAGCTCATGAAGAGTATTGCAAACAAGAGGTTATATTGATATCATTGAAGGACCACATCTAGAAGAAGAAACTTAAAAGAGAACATCAAAGAACCATGAGCTACATTTCATGAAGAGCAGACAACAATATCAGAGAATGAGAAAGCTCCCTCATCGTTACCATCAAATCCTCCATGTATTCAAGAGATCAATTACCAAAAAGAGGAATATTTGAAGGTCATGGTAGAATAAGACATGCAAGATGATCTAAATCAAAAAGTGGACCGTAGGCATCATAACTATATTGAAATATGTTTCTAGACACACACTAAGCTACAACATCACTCTTTTCCTCTACTATGCTTGATCCTTTCATATTCAAATCATTTGGTCTCCGAAATACAGGTACATGTCAAAGCATACATTTCAAACCTCCACATCATTTTGTCTGTCATCTTGATGTGCACATGGCTCCTCACAACTATATTGAAATATGGTTCCAGACACTCACTAAGTTATATCATCACTCTTTTCCTCAACTATTCTTGATCCTTTCAAAGTCAAATAATTTCATCTTTGAAATACATGTACATGTCAAAGCTTACATTTCAAGCCTCCACATCATTTTGTTTGTCATCTTGATGTGCACATGGATCCATTGGAAGTATTGTTATACTTGAAAATATCTTGCTTTCCAAGTAGGGTAGGGTAGAAAAAAAAATGAAAAGTAAGAACAAAATAAGAAACTAAGGTGAAAACCTCCTTGGAGACACCTTAGATTGGCTCATCAATTGAAAACCTCCATGAGGCGGTCAATGGGTTGAGAAAAAAAGAAAAGAGAAAAAGAAGATCCTGGGTGAAATCCTCCTTTCAGGTACCTAGGAAGACCTACTAGTTGAAAACCTCATTGAGGCAACGAATAGGCCTAGAAGAAAAAAGAGAGAAAAAATAAAAGAATCCTTCCTCCATGCATCCATGTACTCTCCAACATCTGCAAGCAACAAGAACAAAGTTGTTACCAAAAGGAAAATTGGTCAATGCTAGTCAAAAGAAATCACATTTTGGTGTTCTCCTACTTCACTTAAATGCTACAATGAGGCCAAGGCCATGCCAATCCATGACCCTCATCTATTTTCACCATCCACCCGTCATTCTCAAGCTTCTACTACTCATTTTGCTTATTGTCCTAAAAAACTACAGGAGGCTCTATTTTACTACAAGATAGAGAAATACATAGAGCATAAATTTATTTTTACCATAACATGAAAACCATGCATCTATTTTCCAAGCTGTTTCATGGCAAGATGCATATGAATGATGGTAACATGTTCAAGCAATTTTAGCAAATTCTAGTTCATGAAATCCAAGAAATTGGCCTCCATCACCTTAAGCTAATTTTTCACTTTCTCAATATCCATTTATCCGTTTAAAATGTTGTTTCCTGGGGAGACACATACAGATTATGATAACATGCCCAAGTAATTTTAGTAAATTCTTGTGCATGTTTTCCAAGAAATGTACCTTGATCAACTTCAGCCATTTTTAGCCTTTCTTGAGATCCGTGCATCCATTGACAAAAAAATTCAATGGGGAGTTGCATAATAATAAGGACAACATGCTCAAAAAGTTTCATCTCAATCTAGTCTACCGCTTACGAGATATGGACAAAACAAGTCGTTATCATGTAAACCTAGAAGGTACAGAACAACACCTACGTGATTGGCAGTGAGTAGTTTTAAAGGAGGTCTAGAGGTGAAAGGACCTCCATGAGAGCTTAGCAGTAGCATCAGGATCATCAGCATCACCATCCAAAACCTACATATCAACATCAAATCAACCGCAACATGCATGTCTCTCCAACAACCATCAGGTAGGTACAAGTATGCAATACTCTTAACCTCTTCCCTTAAGCATATTATAGTTAGATATTTTTTGTCAATGCATGAGAGATGAAGTTTTATAAGCTAAGGATAGAACTTCACTCTCAGCTACCTTCAACTAGTTGATTGCAGTTCACTACTTCACTCATGAAATGTTCAAAAGTCAAATTATGAAGGGTGATGATTTCAAGGAATGAGGAAAATGTTAGAAGAATAAATTTTTGCAAAGGCCAAGGTCGCCACAGTGATCCAAGCCCTCCATCCACTTCATCTTCACTCTCTATTCATCATTCATCCATCCCATTTCATTCTTGAAAAAAAAAACCAAAGAGTGCATCCTCTCCATTTTCATGAAATTTTCATTTTTAGGTCAGCGAGAAGGATGGTCAAAGAGAAATGGAGGATTCCAAAGACACCCCTTTCACTAAAATTTTTGTTTTACCACTCATTACCATTCATTCCGCCACCATTTATGTCATTTTTTCCACTCCCTTATTTTAGTTTCCAAAGAGGTTGTGTTTTCTACAGGATGATCCTATAGGAGTTACAATGACCCTGAAATCCTATAGAAGGCAGTCCTAAGGAAAATAAATGGTGGAACAAGGTAGAAAAATGTTGATAAGGGTGTGGAAGACCTTTCCAATCCAAAAAAATGATCAAGAACCATCTTGAATAAGGGGAACAAGAAAAACTAAAGGTCGGAAGAAACAAGGATTTTTCTCTGCAGAAATATGTTTTTTTGGCTTGTCCTTGTAGAGCTTATAGCCAAGATTCGTAATGCACGAGAGAGAGGCCAAAAAGGCCATGGATGAGGCAAAATGAGGTAACTAAGTTGCTCAAAGAATGAGAAAAGCGTTCAGCAGGGGGGTATGGTGGGCCTCTAAATTAGACATAAATTAAGGCCTATGCCTCTAATTTAAAACATAAATTAAGGCCTATGACCATCCTTCAACACATTAAACATCTATTTTTGCATTAGATAATTTATTTTTAAATTTAATATATTCCTTAGGAAGGTTTATAAATAATTGAATATTTGTGCCTAATATAATTTATTTTTTGTGGAATATTATGATAATATTGGGAATATTATCAAGAGTTGGAGGAGGATATAATTTAGGGACTTATTCCCTACTACTTGATGATCAATAATAAATAATAAGTCAACAATATATAATGGAATTATTGCACAAATTGTGGAACTCCAATGATCGAGAAAATCTCGGAATGTGTTCCACTAATTAAGGGAGTAGATCCAACAATTAAGGGAGCAAATCCACTAATCAAGGGATTTAGGCATCTTTTAGATTTACCAGCTCACTAGTTCTCAAATTTCTAGATCTTCGACTAGTAACATTTTTTTTTTTTTTTTGAATGGGTTAACACAGATATTTTTGAATGATTCCACTAGAAATAGGGATCTAAGATATCCTAGTTAATAAAAAAAATTCTCCCATCCAATTTGTATTTTATTTGCTTGGTCATTAAACCCTCACTAATTTCATCATTTCACAAGGAAACTTCTCCAAGCTTTTTGAGCAATTCCATCCATCTCCCAAATTTGGCTTTGAGTTCTAAGAGACCTTAGGAACTTTACCACTTCATGCCACCCATAGCACACCTTTCCTAGGACTATTGTCACCTCCAACACCTCACGTTTTTCTCTTGGTTATATCCTATAGGTTCACTATAACTCCTAGAGGATCATCTTGGAGGTTTCTAGTACATCCTGTAGGTTTTCCTAAATCACCTGTTTTGAAGCTTAACTGAGAGAAAGCCTTTAGGAAGTCACAAAAAACCTCTCAAGGGTCTCCCACACCATCCAACCATCTCCTAACCCTTCCATCCAACCTCCAACATCCTTAATTCACCTGCCACATCACCAAAGGAAATTAGTTTGCATACTTGATTTTGCACGAAAAGAGAAAAAGACAAAAACAGATTTATTTTAGTCGCTTTACTTGCAAATTGGTGATGTTTGATACTTCTTACTTCCATGCTTAGATCGTAGCATTTGGTTCATGATAATTTAGCATTATTGCAAACAATAATTTCTTTGGAGTTAATTAGGAAATGGTGTGATTTAGGATTGAATTTATGTCTTTTTCCTTGTACTCTCTTTCTTGTAGTAGGTTAAGGTTTCATTTTGAACATTTGATTTTCTAGAATTAGTTTATTATTTGACTTTAGTAAGTGCACTCCATTACATCATGACAAGAAAGGAAGGACACCTCTTAAGTTTTACGAACCCCGGGTTGATAATTAAGTTAGTAGCCTTTAGAGTTGCAAGATTCTTGTTGCAATACTGAGGCTCACCAGGGTTCGCTACATTCCCAATAGTTATATGATAGAACCTTCAAGAGGCACCACTTTGAGGGTTGATGCTTTAAGAGACCCATTTATAGATTGTTGTCTTCCAACCCTAAATTCTTCTTATGTAGCTTTTTGAGATGAAGCTAAGAAATACTTTCGACCCGAGCCTACTTTTGTACCCAAAATAGGGGTAAGACCACTCAAACCCCAAATTAAGGAGGTCAGCGCCATTGAGACCTCTCAAGACTCTCAAATCAAGGTTTCTTTATAATATGACCTATGATTGAACTCATTCTTTTTATAGGGTGTGGGGGAAAATACCAGAAGGGGAATGAGGCGGCGAGTTTTGACAACTCGTCAGGGGAAGAAAGTGAGACAAGGAGCTCCTTCAATGTACGAAGGCAGGAGATGATAAAATAGGTGTATTAGTAGAGGGTAGTACCAAATCAAAAAAACATGTTCAGTAGGAGGATTTGTAAAATAGGAAAATGAGAAAAATGGTGGGGAATGGGTGACATACCATACGGAGATGACACCTTCCCTAGGACTCGGTTTGAAACAATGCCTCTAGATGTTACATACATAGGTAAAAAAGAAAAATAGAATACAACTTATTCCTCTACCTCTTTTCATATTGAAATTTATAAGGGATGATTGGGGTGAGAGAAAAATTTCTAACCCATTTATAATATTTATGAACCGTTGGGAAAGGAAAATTTAGATGGGCATAATAGTGACAATGGTTGCATTTAGAGGGGACACCTTCACGTTGTCTAGGTAAATTCTCTCTAGGGACAAAGAAGATCCCTCTAGCCTAGTGAGTGGGTCTAGTAACCGAAATGAAAATCTTTTGGACACTTTCCTAAGTTACAATTGAAAAGAGAAATGAGGAAGATGGCCTACCTTGTTCTAATGCTATTTCGATCTCCTTTGTTAAAGACATTGAATCACTTGTGTCATGGGCTCATTCCTACTACTACTAGTGTTTATGCACCTACACAAGAGATCATGACACAACAACACATGCAAATATAAATAGAATATTCAAAAGAAACCCACTTAACTAATCAAGGAATACTAAGATAAATGATACATGAGCATACACATTTAGGGAAAATGAACCAGCAGTTGTATATTAATGGAAAATAAAGGGAAGCATACAACCAACCGTTGATGTTGATAAGCTCTCCTTGAATGAATATCCATTTCCAAGCTAATCTCTTCAAGCACTCCTTCTCCAAACCAAATGAGTAGCATATAGGCACAACCTGAGCATAAGGGTGCAAATAGACATAGACAAACCATTTGGAAATGGGAGAGGATGAATATATAGGTTGGGAAAGGGAGTTAGGATCTCCATAGAAAGGATTAGGCCCTTATCTGAAGGAGATAGATCATAAGGATAAGACCAAGAGGCGAAATTGGGACAGCTCGACCTTATCTATGCCAAACAACCTCCATACCGTTGCTCTGGAAGCTTCTAGATCATGACGCTTCTCATTCTCTTCGGGAAAATTGCATTTTTTGGGATCATCACAGGTATACAAGTGAACAGAGCAATGCCATTGTGGGTCAAGTTTAGTGCAACAAGAGATCATCACTTTTTTTATCCTCATAAGTGCGATGATTTTAAAATTATGGTTTTATAGCTATTTATTTTGGGGAAAGCTCAAGCATTCTCCAATCAATGTTTTAGGAAGGATCTAAGCTACATATACGAATGAGTACACTGCATAACAGTCATGTTTTGGGAACTTTGAGGTATGTCAGAGGGAAATGTAGGAGGCGTGACAAAATACTATGTAACAGATTCCCCATAAAGCATGAATGCATAATGAGGAGTGATGGTTGAGATGATTTATGAGATTTTGCATGGACAAGGATGAACACAGTTAGGAGACCTACAAATCAAGGATGCATAAACACATATACATATCTGATATCAAAATATTAATCAATGGTATGGATGCAACCATCCGAATAATAAGGACTATATGAAAGGATCCATGGTATGGGTGCAACCATCAAAATGAGAAGGATCCTCTGTGAATGTAAGATCCAAGCTATGGTCATAGCCATCCGATATAGAAGGGTCACAAAAACTCGATATATTTTTCATATTTAGAGAGTTTAAAAAAGAGATGAAACATAAAAATCCATCATGTCCCTTTTTGTAATTTGTCCCTCAGACTCAAAAATGTAGAAAACATTATTCGAGAGAAACTCTTAACCATGTCCATCAAGGTGTCCCTTTTTCGTCAATAATCAATCTCAGCCTAAAAAGGGCTTAAATGCATACTGAGACAATGTCAATTCATTTAATTTAACGAGTTTGAAATGACAAATAATTAACAATATTTTTAGTTTTTGAGAGTCAGAAAGAGGCTTAAAGATGACTCTAGGGCGATTCCTTTTTCGTTTGTTTTTAACAATTCTGAAAAAGAGATCAAACAAAAAATCGTGAGAATCAGTAAAAAATAATCATTGTCTACCGAAAGCACCTGTAACTACATAAATAAGTGCACCCATCACTAATATCGCGAAATAATAATAAAATATTGACAAAAATATTGACAAAAATTACTTCAAAACTTATAAATAACCAAACGTAACATTATTTTTTAACATTTGACCATAGTAAGTTTTGAAAGTGCATTTGTGCCCTAATTTGCTCGATTTTCAAGTAACCATTACGAGAGATTGATAATGTCATTTCGTGAGTCGTCTACATCAAGTGAGAGGTTTTTCCTTACTCTTGCATTTCATCGCATTTAAATTCATTTTTAATGGAATTTTGTGTTCTAAAAGGGAGGAATTTCAAATTTTCTAGTGTTAGTGATCATCAGAAGTTTCGTCATCAAACCTGCGATAATCGCTCTTGAGCTAAAATACACTCGTGATGAAATCATATTCTAATTAAAAACAAAGGTGATGGTTCGAGGACATAATATTTTTAGGAGAAACTCCTTTTAAGAAAAAAATCTCAATTTCAATCCATGAAAAAGGTTTTTAATTGGTGTTAAACGATATTTTGTAGGAAATCATGATTTTGGAATGGAAAGAAAGAGGCCATGAGGCTCAAGGCCACCAAGCATCCCAGAATCCAGAATTCATTAATGCCTTGAGATATTATGGGTTGTTGAAGCTCTTTAGGACCGTAAGACTGAGGGCTTAGGTGAAATTGCTTCCCTATTTGATTGGTCTTTGGGATTTGGATCCAAAGATATTAATAATCAAAGGCCAAGAACTAGAAGCAAAAGAATGATACATTTATTTCATCATAAGATTGTCCCAAAGAGGAGAGAGAGTCCAGCTCTTTGGGTATTTCCCCACTAGCGAGAGTACAAATGCTCTGATTAGGAGGCATTATCCAAGTGCAGAGCTCACGATGGGTGGGAAGGTGAAGATCGACACAATCACCAAAAACCTTCCTTTACGAACCATCCTATACACCGCAGCTCATGTATCTGGGATGCAAGCCCTTCATGAGTGTTCAAAATCCAAATTTCAATATGCAGTTCAGTGCCTGAACCCCAACATGTTCAACTAATGTGGGGGCCTTCTGGCGAATATGAAAAGATAGATGATGAAGGGGAAGTAGGGAAATATGAGATAATTTGGGTTTGGCTTGATATTGGTGACTTTCATCCTAGAGAAGGTGCCCTTATTCTGGTATTAGTCGGCAAAGGTACCATATCCTACCCCCCCAAGACCTTAGGCTAGTGAGGTGGAGTCAAATCATGCCCCGAGGAGGGAATGGTCAATAGATGCACTACCCTCCTAAGTATTTTACTTGGGTTCAACACCAATTAGTCGTGATGGACAATTATGCATATGCTATCACAGATTTTAGATGGGATCGAAATCTACCTGTGCCATAAGGGGAACAGTGGACTGATGTAGGTAAAGAATTGTTTTTTGGATTTTTTTAATTCTTATGGCTTTTTTTTGTAAAAGTGTAAACTGAGCTTGACTTATGGTAAATGTGAAGATGTGGGACCGAAAAGAATTCCTGCCATGTTTCCAATAGCACAGTGGGTTTCTCATCAGATAGTGGGCACTGATTACGAGGAAGGAGAAGACCCCTTAACCTAGATGAAGTGCAACCTAGATGTGATTACTCGGGAAGTTCCAGAGTATGCTATTATAGATGAGGTGCCACTACATTGGTAGAGACAAATAGTGGCAATATTTGCAACACTGTCTCGACTGTTAGGCCGAGTGATCAGAGTAGTCTTGTGCTACGATGAGAATCATGCTCGCTGATAGCCTTTCTATTTATTTTACACATTTTGTAGGCTTTGAAAGCCAAATGTCTCATAACACTTTATTTTTGAGATTTTGATGCAAAATCTTCGATAGACTTTACATACATACATACATACATACATACATACATACATACATACATACATACATACATATATATATATATATGCATGTTTTATTTTTGTAGTTATGTGTTAAGTATATGATCAATTTTATAATTGACACAAATGTCTATCAATGACATAATTTGCTAATGCATTTGTTAATGTATTAAAATTGCGTGGAATGTGTTGATATGTGATAAAATCAAAATTTCTTTACATTAAGAAAACATGTAGACACATAAGCAATATTTGCGTATTCCATACCGAATAATGATTGTTTAACTGGAATGCAACGAGTTGTGAATCTAACTTGAAAACTAAATCTCTAATGCCAAGAGAAACTGCTTCTGACAATAGTTCAATGGCTGCACTATATTTGGCAATGTTGTTATATCTCCGTCCTAGGGAAATACCTTGTAAATAAATCAACTCTCCTTCAGGGGCATAGAGTACCCACGTTGCAAAAGACTAATTTCATGTGCTATGACAAACATCATCAGAAAAATTGACATAATGAATTGATGGCATCTGCAACTGAGTGGAACACAAGGTAAGTAGAAAAACACATGTCAGCAAAGCAAACAAACACACCAAAAATAAAAAAGCGCACACGAATTAATTTACAGAATAATGTACAAATAGTCATTACATGAATTTCACACATAATACCTTTTTAAATACAACCCATTTTGAGGCTGTGAAAATGCATTTCCTTCGTAGTCAACTAGCTCATAGGTGCCTTTTTGCAAAATAGGTTTCACAATATATGGCCCATGCCACATAGGTTCGAACTTTACAACGCCTAACTTATCATTAGCCTGATCATAAAGGAGGACCAAGTAACCTTCAGAAAAAGTGCGAGGAGAAATGGTTTGATCAAAATGAGCTTTGACATGTTTCTTTTGGGCTTTGATTACCAAAGTAGCGATGCGACAGGTCTCGTTAAGCCGGTAATTTGAGCGAAGGGATTTCACATTCAATTGGGAGAGTTGCCTCTAAACCATAAACTAGATGGAATGGAGTAAATATAATGGTCGCGTTAGCAGAAGTCGTTTAAGCCCAGAGACATGAGAATAACATAAGATGTCAATCCTTTTGTGCTTTCCAATGGTGTGTTGAAGCATAGTAATAAAAAATTTATTAATTTCTTCGACTGGCCATTAGCCTATGGAAAGTAAGGAGTTGAGATATCATGACGATGTCCTAGCTAAGCAGTCAGCTCTGCCATCATGTACTGATGAAAATATGAGCCATGATTAATTACGATGGCTTGAGGAACACCAAAATGTGTTAAGACGTGGTTGAAGAGAAACTAAACCCCATTGATACGATTAGCATTATATGTGGGCATTTCCTCGACCCATTTAGTAAAGTAGTCGACAAGAATGATAATATAGCCATGCCCCCTAGTTGAGCAAGGGTTAGATGTCATGAATTCAATTGCCCATTTAGCGAAGGGTCCAATGGTGCCTACTTAGTCTAAGGGTGTTGCAGGAGAGCACTACTTGTAGTTAAAAATCTGGCATTCACAGAAATTTTGAAGAACCATAATACAATCTCTAAAGATAGAATGCGAGGAATAACTAGCGAGAAGGATTTTTTAAGTAGTGGTGTAGCCTAATATATGACCACCACAGGAAGCACAGTGGTAGTCATTCAAGACCCATTTAGCCTCTTCAAGTGTTAGACATATTTGAAGAACAAAGTCCACACCAACTCGGTATAATGTATCACCAAGAATCTAATAGGGTTGGGACTAATGCTAGATGCGGCATCTGTCGGATTGACACAATTTACATCGGAAGGTCTAGGTTTTAATATAGACAATAATATCTAGATAGCATGGGTCGAGAGTGCTAATAAGGAACAATTTTCATCAAGAATCTGCTCAGTAAAATCAGTAGAAGTTCTTGCAGATGGAAGGGCACATATCACTCAGTAAAAGTAAGTGATTTCTTTTTTTTGGCAGTGTTAAACTCGAAATAAAACTCCTGTAGGATAACAGTCCACTAGGAATATTTCCCCCTAGTAATTGACAAGTCAATATATAGGTCATGGGGTTGCAATAAAAAATCACCATGGTTTTCCATAAAAGGATATAATGGCACAATCTTTGAGCAACATGGAATGTTGGTAAGGAAATATTTTCAACATCTCCATATTGAGATTTAGTGTCAAGAAGATTTCAGCATAAATAATAAACCATATGTTCTTTTCCATCATTTTCATCATGAAATAACACCATAGGAATGGTAGTTTCAGTTGCAGCCAAGTATTGAAAATAATTGCCTCGATAATCAGGGCGATGTAGTAAGGATAACTCATAAGCATGTATTTCAAAACATCGATGGATTTCTAAGAAACTTTAATCCAAATGAAAGGGATCCCCTTCTCAAGTAAGTGAGTGAAATTGTTAGAGAGTACAACATAATTAGGAACAAATTGACGAAAAAAGTTAGCATTTCCTTGCATGCTTTGGAATTTTCAACAATGAGGTAGGGGGTAAGTTGAAAATAGCCTCAAATTTTAAAGGATCGATTCAGATACATTTGTGAGACACCAGAAAGCCCAAGGATTGACTAGATTTAATGCAAAAATCACACTTGTGCAGATTGACATGGATTTTCTAATGTCAACATCACAAAAGATGGATCTTAAGTGGTCGGGATGGTCATGATGCTTAGTAGAATGTGTTGGTAAGTTGTCAAGGTAAGGAGGAAAAAAATGTCGAATATCATGAAACACATAAGGCATTGCTCTCTGGAAGGTAGTGCCAGTATTTTTTAAACCGAAAGGAAGCTTCTCATAGGAAAAGTACCCCATGGACAGATAAAGGTCGTCTTATGTTGATCAAAAGGTGAAATTTTGATCTGGCTGTAGCCAGGAAAACCATCCATAAACGAGAAAATATCACTCCCATCACACTCGTCAATGATCTCATTGATAAAAGGATTGGGATAATTTTCTTTTTGACAAGCACGATTAATGTCACGGTAAACAACACAGACGTGAATTGTGCCCTGCTTTTTGGAAACACGGATAATATTAGACACCCAATCTATCAATGGGATGGGATAGATAAAACTAGCTTTTAAAATATTTTCCACTTCTTCATTAATAGCAACAGCCTTTCGAGGATGCACAGGATGAATCCATTGGCAAACAGGCTTTACACCAGGATATGTATGTATTTCAAGCACCACTATTGCTATAACTATATGAGGCATTTCCTCATATGACCACATGAAGACATCTCAAAATTATTTGAAAATTTGAGGGTAAACCATGATCTCATAGGGAGAACAAGACACCCCAATATGAATGTTATCGAGAATTCTAGGTTTAATGGAAATGCCAAGAGTTATGTTTGCAATAATGTTTGCCACACTACCCTCAGATAGGAATTCATGCACCAAAATAGGTGTTTGAAGTGGATGCATAGGGAAATGGGAAGGAAATGATTCATGACATGAAGGCATCTCACCGACGCTGGGGAGAAATGAAGAACGATGATGGAGACCATTCCAAGGAGTTTCATCTAAATGAATAAGCTCAGCAATACTCTCGTCGATGGGTAATGTCTCGTTCAAAGGATCCACAACCAAGCCAAGGATATGGTACATAAGTATCCAGGTTCATACTGAAAACATCATGACTTTCTGAAGTGGTTGTTGAAGCCAAGACAATTTCGTGATAATTTTTCACTAACAGACTTAATGTTCTAGAATTTCCAAATGAATCAATTTGATCTCGAGTAGGAATAATCAAAGGATCCATAGAAATCGAGATCACATTGATCAAAGTGACATTTAGAGGTGGGATAGTAAAACTACCCATCAAAGTAAAATCTTTGAAAAGACCTGTCCCCACAATCTCATAAGCAATGATGGTACTTCTCACATATGAGACATTTTTGTTTGACGTACCAGAACAAAAAAAAGACAGTTGGTCGAGGGTGGAAATTTTTCCTTTGTGAGGAAAATGAAGCACCTGTAACAAAGAAGAAGCCACATAAAACATAGCGTGGGTCCAACTTCACTTGAGCAGAAGGTTGTAATTGAGATTTGCATTTACAACTTCCACTTCTAGCTCAATGGTATTTCATTCCAACATGATCAACAAGTTTTTCAAAATACCATATGCATGGGAACCTCTACCAAAGGCCTCCAAAGTGTTCAGGGAGTGATTAGAGGAAGGGGAGGCAATGGCCTTCCAACATAAAAAAAACATGATGCAGGTGGAAGCACCTTCATCAATAACAATTTGATGGATCGTCTATACTTTAATGAGAACTTAAATAAAAAAAGCAAAATGATGAGGAATATGACGAATGTGGCTTTCAAGATCAAAGTTAATAAAACTCAAATCAGCAGGATAAATAGTTCCTATAGGAGGCAACAATGTTTTAGAATGCATTGGATAGGTTTGGAGAACCTCCAGATTAGACATTGCCGAATATGCTTGAGCTAAATAGTCAATAATATTATAATGTTGTGCA
Source organism: Pinus taeda (assembly GCA_000404065.3). NCBI lineage: Eukaryota > Viridiplantae > Streptophyta > Pinopsida > Pinales > Pinaceae > Pinus > Pinus taeda. Next base: position 16,418 of record APFE030911546.1, on the reverse strand, counting down.
GCTCTAACATTCAGTTTATAAGATGATTTCCAAAATACATCCTTGTGAGGTGGTTGGATTATGGACTCATGATTAGGATGCTCAATCTGGAGTGGACTAGAACTAGATGGAGTAGAAGTAGAAGGTATACCAGTGACTTCTTTCTCCATCATTTGATTTTGCAGATTTTGATAGTACTTTGTTCGAGTAGAAATCCAAAAGGTGATGAACCTTGCCTCATGAAAACTTGAAAACCAGAGGAGGAAGAGAATTTTGGCTTCTCTAGCAACTGTGTCTGCTAAGATGGAAAAGGTTATTTCAAAATAGTTACAGTGCCTTTCAAGAAGAAGTTAACTTCATAAGATCGGGGATAGTCCCTTGTGTAATGATATTCCTCACAGATGAGGCAAGGATATTTCAAATTCTGCTTGGAAGCTTCATGATCAGAAGATCTGGGTGGATCCTTCTTCAGGGTATCAGTTTTGGCTTTACCATTACCTTTTTCTCAAGTTTTGAGGTGTTATCTACTACGGTAGAATGATAACATGTACCTTAGAGGTTTTACCAAGATTTGACAAATTTTTCAGAGGATTACTGGAACCAGTGTTTGAAACAGATTTTTGCTTTGAGGAAGCCTTAGTCGAAGTTTGAGACACTAAACTAATTACACCATCAATAGGTGGCACATTGGGAGACTTTGAGGCTACCAGATCTGAACATTGTCTTGGAGCATTACAAAACATCTCATACAACGTGCCAGATTGTGAATAGACTAATTCTAGATACTTATCATGGGCAATGGCTTGTTCTTTAGTAACACATCCCCCCATAGCTATATCATTAGCAATATTGTTAACCAAATATTTTGGAACCATTTAGTCAACAACTAACCAACAATATTGAATTTGATGAGGCGATGCCGACGTCTCCATTAATGAATATGATAAAAAATGTGTGTCATGGAATCTTTCTTATGGGATGTGAGAAAATGAGTTCTAGTTTCATATTGAACCAAAAATTGGAAGTGGGTGAGGAAGGCCATAGCTAAGGAGTTAAAGCCAACATAGGTAGCTTGAGGCAACTCGACATACCATTTTACAGCAGATCCTGTTCAGGTTTTCTGAAAGAGGTGAAGATGGACATAATTGTCAATGTATAAATTTGAAGGGCACCATTAGTGATATGTGATCACATGCGCTTGCGGGTCCTCTTTAGACTTTCCTTCAAACTTAGGCCAATCACTTTGAATTTTAGCTAGCACCGGAGGCTAGAAGGTGAATGAAGAATAGGATCATTTGTGAGCCTCCAGACATCAAGTAGTTCCAGTGTAGCCAAAAAGGGAAATTGTAGATTGAACAACATGTAGGGCTTTTGAGGAGGCCAAAATTGTGGGTTCCACCCTTGTTGGTAAGGATTTTTCCCCCAAAGTGGAGGATTTTTTCCATATGGGATTTGATGTTTCACCCACTAAGGGTTGCCTTGACCATAAGGTAGATTTTGTCCAGGGTAGGTTTGATATTGACCTACCCTAAGCCATTGATAAGTATTATATGCGACATATGGATTGTAAGGTTGTTGAACATGTTGACCATGGACCTGAAGAGATTGGTCATGTAGCTGTAGGGATTAACCTTATGCTTGCAAGGGCTGACCTTGTTGATACGCATTTGAAGCTTGACACTACATAGTTGACCTTGTTACTGCAAAGGCTGAGTTGTCTTTTGTAAAGGAAAGGTTGAGTAGGCCACTAAACAAATTGAGTTTTCTATTGCAAAGGCTACAAAGGTTTCCCCTAGTTTTGCAAAGGTTTCTACGCTTTCAGTAGCAGCTCCCCTTGCTGTTGTAGTGGCTTCCCTTGTTGTTGCAAGGGTTTCCCTCACTACTCTGAGGGTTGCCTTTGCTATTGTAAGGGATTCCCTTACTACTGCAAGGGTTTCCCTTGTTTTTGAAAGTGTTGTTGGACAGTTCCTTCGGATATACCTTAAGGGTATTAGTAATCTCCGAATTTAATATGACCATATCTACTAGGAATAGTGGACTGACAGGGCTAGCCATAGGCTCCTTCTTGTGGAGCGTCAGATAGATTTACTAAGGCTTGTGAACCATATGGGACATAAACTTTTTGGAGTGGAATCGTAGCTGTATAAGGCTCTTGATGCTGGATATTACCCAAACCGTATGGACCAACAGGGTTAGGAATACCACCAAAATAAGGTTGATTAACTCCAACCATGTGAGTTTTTAATCCACTCACATTGGTTTCACCTGACACAAGAGGAATGTTCAGATTCCCTCCTAGGTGGTGGCACACTTTGTCCACTTGATGGAGGGGTGGAAGAACTAACTGAAACTTGACTTGAAACATTTGGTTCTACTAGAAGTGTTAGTTGAAATGATGGTACAAGTTTTAATGGAATCATAGGTTGAACTGTAACTCACGTGAGAAAAATTTGTTCAGGAGTTTTGAGAGGTCGCATTTGGAATACAAATACCATAAGTAGGCATGGAATTTGAAGACAAAATGGGATTTTGATACAAAGATGAAGCACTAGGAGTTCCTGAAACTAACTAAGCTAGGGATGTGTATTCAGGTGGAAAGATGGCCCCATTGGTTTCAGGAAGTGTGTGAGAGGAGGCTCTTCCTATAAAAGGAAATCCTTCTGGAGAAAATTCATAGCCTTGTTGATCATCGACATGAGGACTATTAGTAGAAAAAGATTCTAAATGACTTGGAGAAGAGGTTGGGATCTCACGTTGTGAATCCATGGGTGAAACAATTGGTGACAAGGAATCTGATATGTGTGAGGAGATAAATACAAACTGATAACGGGCTGATCATAAGGATTGTAAGGACACTGAGGACATATCACAACATAATCAAGTAATGGATTCAATGGATGAATGAAGAACCTCTGCGGATTCTGAGGAGTCTGCAAAATAGTAGGGGTTTGTATAGGACTTTCAGAGGTCTCAGAATTAGATTCTTGAGGTGATCAAGAATCCAATGGAGGTGGATGAGAAGATAGGGGTTTGATACTTGGAATAATACAAAGTTTAAAATCTTTATCTTCAAGTGATTGAGGAAGCTCTGAATGAACTCCTTGGGAGAACCCTTTGGTATCAGATAATGAAGGAAAGCTATGAGATGAACTCAATGGTTCAACCACAATGAATTTGTCTCAAGAGTAGAGAAGAAAATTTAATTTTGTAAGGGCTTATTAACAATCTTGAAACTAACAAGGAATTAGTCAATATTGTTCCAAGAAGCAACTGCACTGGTTCGACATATTATCGTTGGGAGACATTTTCAGAATTTGAAAAAGGAAAATTACCTTTTAATGTATTAAGAGTCAAGAAAGCGATGAAAAAGGTGATTCTAGTCGCTTTCATAGGTTTAACAAGCTTGAAAGGACAAGTGCTCAATGGTATTTTCAAATTTAAGGAGTCAGAAAAGATTGGAATGACCACTCAGTTAACTCTAGGAAAAAAGGAGTACCAAGTAATCATGAACTAGAATATACACCTTAGCAAATAAATTTAACAAGGACTTGACGTAAATCCAAGAAATCTCCCAAATTGTTGTGTTTAGTGTATTACGTTTACAAGGTGGCAGACTCAACTTCCTATGGATAAGGTTTGCAAGCTATGAGGGTCTCCCTTTCTACACTCGATGGTATGGGGTGTACAAGTCTGTGCTACTACTGTCTAATGCAAGAGAAAATGACAACTGTTGAGTTTTATAGACATCATAACACGTCTCTAGATCAAACCACTAAGTATGAGTGTTAATGTTTCAAATTCTCCTTATATGAATTAATAGATTCCAAAGTTAATCTCTAAATTATGTTTCGATTTCAAGGCCTTAATGATGTCACCTGTTCCTAAAATGCAGCTAAATGATGAAATTGAAATTATTTCATTCGATGAAGGCTACCTATTTAGGGAAGAGAAATACGCAAATCAAGCATAAAACAAGAAAAAATGCATCAATGAAAATTTTCCAATGCTAAATGCAAAACACGAAATCTAATGTTTCATTTCATAAGAAAATTCAATGCCAAAATAGAATATTAAAGCAATCTAGCTTAAGATATAAAGATGATTTCCTTTTTACTTTAACGTAATCAATGTAATCTAGTGCAAAAGAGAAAAAGAGAATGCTAACAACTCAATAATCATGAAAATATATTTCACATTAATGATTTGGAATGTAGCAAATGCTTCAAAAACTAATTAAAATATAAACACTTTTGCTTTCGCTTTTTCAAACATAAGATTTAAAGAAAATACTTCCTTTCAGTTCAACCCAAAAAAATTATTTTGTAATATATTTCTTGCCAAATGGAACTAAACTCACTTTCAAATCATCTACTGAATTAGATACTAATGAAAACATCTTAATACCCAAGAACCAAAGGTGATTTGTAAAATACATCCAAACACTAAATGACTATTTGAACAAGGGTAATTAGTCTCTGAAGAGAAGAACAATGATTGAATGAAGGATGGCTTAGAAGTCCTAGAAATGCTAGAAGGAAAATCAAGCTCCAAACACACTCAAATGAAATCAAGAGGCAATTGCAATCAGATAAACATGTCAAGCAAGAGGACACTAAATTCACACTGGTAAGCCACTGACATGAGGAAAAATACTCAAAAGAAGAAGACAAACCCTAATTTCCTTTAACCTCTAATATCATCACACATGTTAAAAATGAAACAGTGATCATTGCTATTGTAATCAGAATATCTGTGATGTCATCACAACTCTTAGGGAAAAAACCATGATGGTCAAGAAAGAGAAAGAAAAAACAAAAAATCTTCAACAACATCACAAATTAAGAACTTTCAAGCAATCACAATAAAGTGAGAATAGATAAGACAAGAGAACATTGAGTATGGGAATGGAGGGTTGGTCAAACTAATCACAAAAATAAGGTGAATCATTGAATGGAAAGGGTCATAGGATCCATAGTGGAGTCACCATTTTGCTGTCTAGGTAAATCCTCTCTACTGATAGAGATGATCACTCTAGCCCAATGAGTGGGTTTAGCAACCAAAGTGACAATCTACCAGACACTTTCCTAAGTTATAATTGAAAAGCAAAACAAAGAAGATGCCCCTACCTCGTTCTGATGTTATTTTGATCTGCTTTGTTGAAGACCTTCAATCACATGCGCCACAATCTTGTTCTTGCCGCCCTTAGCATTTATGCACCTGCATAAGAGATCAAGACACAACAAGGAATGCAAATACAAATAACATATTCAAAAGAAACCTACGTAGCTGGTAAAGGAATGTTATGCTAAATGACACATGCTCATACACATTTAGGGAAACTGCCAGCAATTGTGATTAATAAAAATTAAGGGGAAGCATACAGCTAAGCATTGATGTTGATAGGCTCTCCTTGAATGAATAGACAAGTCTAAGCTAAGCTCTCCAAATTTTCATTTTCTAAGCAAAATGAGTAGCATATAGGCACAATCTTAGCATAACGGTGCAAAGAGACATAGACCAACGATTTGAAAATGGGAGAGGATGAATATATAGGCTAGGAAAGGAAGTTAGGATCCCTCAGAAGATAGCAGTTGGCCATTATATCAATGAGGTAGCTCATAAGGATTACACCAAGAAGCCAAGGTGGGAGAATTCGACCTCATGTATGCCAAACAACTTCCAACTTGCTGCTCTGGAAGCTTCTAGATCATGAAGCTTCTCATCCTCTTTGGGAAAATTTCATTTCCAAAATCATCGCAGGTATAAAAGTGAACAAAGTGATGCCATTGTCGGTCAAATGCAGTGAAATAGGCGATTACTCTCTTAAGCATGATGATTCTAAAATTAGGGCTTTAGAGATATTCATTTAAGGGAAAGATCAAGGAATTTTCCAGTCAATGTCTTAGGAAGGATATGAGCTGCATACATGAATGAGTACACTACATAGTGATCATGCTTCAGGCACTTTGGGGTATGTAACAAAGAAGTGCAGGGGTGTGAAAAATATTGTGTAACACTTCATAGTTCAATGACTACTTCATTATTTATCATTAAAGCTTATGACTATGATGTTCTCCAAGACCATAACTAGAATTGATCTCAATAATATTCGATATATGCCAATCTTATGATTCAAAGAGGAAACCAAATTACTTGTTAATTTCCTCAAATATATCCATCATTGAGAGAACCAAAGGAATACCTAAAAGCTTGACCCAAGGCAAGATGACCTTCATCCTTTTAGTGCAGGAATCAAGCTCAAGGCTCCAATTATTTTAGAAATATACCATCAAAAGAATATACCATGAATATATTGATGAGCATAATTCTCCAACCTAGCAATACATACCATCCATCCCCATCCACGAATTAAACATTACTGGATATATCCAAGTGTGCTGCAATTTTCTCTATGTCCACCTGCTCAACCACTGAGTCAACATATCGTTACTAGCGAAAACATTCAACAATAACCTCCTATGCCATATTCCTAATCTTGTTTGGCTACACCACTTTTGCTAAGGACCAAGTTGGTTTCTACATGCCATGTCGTCATTTTTCTTTTCCTAGATACTTGGATATATATATTCTAGAAACTTGGAGATCTATTTTAAGGAGTGTTTAAATGGAGTGGGAGGACATCATTTGGGACATATTTTATTATTTTTATTCGTGTGGAGAGGTTTGGAGAACTATGAGTTCCCGGCTTCAACAGTAGCACCAATATGGAAACGCTCAGGTGAATTCAGTGAGAGTGGGCAAGAACGCTGCTCTCCCCTTGGTGAATTCATTCAAAATTCATAGAGGTGCTACTGGTTGCAGCTTCATTTTGAGAGGCTAGGTCTAGTGTTTAAACGAACATATTTTGAGGCTTGATCTAGATTGCAGTAGTTGTTTGATATTCTCAGTTATTTCCAACTATTTCATATTTTCATGTACTCCTGTTTATGGTTAATATAATAAAGTTGAGATTAGATGCATTTTCCTTGTGTTAGACATTTCACATTATTTATTGTATTGTAAAAATTTCATGAATTTCTCTTAGTATCAATATTATGTATTTTCTGGGCTATATTTGTAGATTAAAACTATTGTTGGAAAAAAATACTATTAATTTATGGTGTTCTATGCATGTACTTTATGGGATATTTTTTTTGTAATGAAATTAACATTATGGGTGATAACCACCCGGTCCAGACCTTAAGACAACTCCTTTTCTGTTTAAAGTGGTGACTCTGACTTGGGATGATGGGACCAGTTTCCCATTATGGGTTTTAAAATGAGAGTGGATAGCTTACGAGTGATTGAAATAGAATAATGATAACTTAAATGACCTATTCTATCATGAAAATCTCCAAGTAGAGTAATCTAATATAAGGACGTGTATTTATGTGTAATATGTAATCTACAAAGATATCTACTTGATATGTGATAATAAAGATTAATCATGGATAAAACAGTGATGATAACGTGTAAAGATAATTTCCTTGACTAAATAGTTTGTCAAATAAATGTATAAACAATATCACATATGTGATGATATATGTATATGAAAATAAACAATGTCATCTACGCATCATACAATGGTGCAATTAATGCTTAACAGAAAAACGTATTTCATATATAATTCATGAAAATAAAGTGTTTCCACTAATTAAACTGAAACATGACTAATAATACGAGATAGAAGTACCATATAAGTGAAGTTATGCTCATTTGACTAATGACATAGATCAATATATTTCTTTAGATCAAATTATTCTCCAAGTATACAAAAGTGCATCAACAAAGGAAGGTAGTCTCGCATTTAAAAGAAACGATCATGTTCCATAATTTTAGCAAAGCATTCACAAACTTACAATAGTGCATTCTTTGCAAATTTTTTGATAAAATTATTGATCCTTCTCTAAATGCATGAGAAGGGCATAAATACTATTCTAACTAATGTTTAAAAATAAATTATACAAAAATTTGAGGAGGTTTCAAATAATCTTCCTCCTAAATAGCTAGCTAATTCTAAAAGTAAAAAGTGACTTGATGAGTAGAGGCTATGACGATGATTTTCTATCTGCCGACTTGTCTTTCAAATCACAGATATCCATCATTAGTTTCACTTGAGGAGGTGCTTCAAACTATGTCCTGGCATGTCCTGCAAAAATTGCATCTAGGAGAGGTGGCATCATCCGATGAGTTGAATGGATTGAGAATTTAATGGTAATGATCTGAATGTGTGGTTTGACGATTTATTGCCAATATGACTCCCAATTAGTCTTTGCTAACTTTGCAAATGGATTCCCTTTGAGTTTCCTCTCTTTCCTTCCATTTGTTATGCAAGTTATTTATATCGAACAGTTATTTCAGATTACCTTCTTTCACCAGGTTGGTGGCAAAAAAGGTGTGGTTTACCACCTTTACTATGTTCTTTGACACCTCAGCACTCTTTCCACTGCTAGTTCATCTTGTTTGATCTTTGCATCCCAATCTGTGAGAAGAATGTTCTTGTGTGTCGCCTCGATCCCAAGTAGATTAGCTTTTCTTCCCTCTTTTGTTTCTTTCCATTCGATGAACTATGAGATTCTTGTGTTTAGATCATTAAACTAAGTTCTCTAGTCAATCACTTTATCTGTTACTTGGTCACTAGTGATCAAATAATGAGCGATATGTGACAACTTTTGAAAAAATGTTCTTTTTTTTAATAAGAGATAATTTAGCTCTAGTGCATCTTTGATGAATTCCTCGTCAGTAGGAGCATCAATATATCTTTCCATGGCTTGCTGCAAGTTGTGGAGTTGCATGTTTTTGGCAAATATGTCTCCTTTGAGTCTTATCATCAGCACCTCCATGCTTTCTTGTAAGTGGGCCAGCTGCTCAGTGGTCTACCTATTTACTCTTGCCTTATATTTTTCAAGTTATTGCTCAAGCTGTGCAATCTTCACATCGTCTTCCTTCAACAGAACAAATATCTCAGCAGCTTTTTCCATTCTGGTAGTTGCATACACTCCTACAAAATGTGACAATCTAGTAAAGTTTTTAGCCTATTCGGAAGGAATGTCCTTCCAAAATATGTCCATTGGCTCATTCCTAGGTGGGAGTTCAGGTGTTTCTATCCTTCTCCTTTTCCTTTGTCTCCGTACTAAAACCTTGTGCAGCAGGCTCTAGAACACATCAAGAGGATGAATTTCAGTTACCTTCAAGACAATCTTCAATGTGGGCAAAGTGGGGATGATATTGGTCTACTGAGACATTGTCACTTACTCATCTATTAGTTCAGACTCTGTATTTTCGTGAACGTGCAAAGGAGTTTGATACTATATAGTTTCATCGGTACTCATTGTCTTGGGAGTGTTTTCCAGTTTCTTATTGAATCGATCCCAATCCTCATCTAAACTGCTACTTTTGATCTATGAAGTAATACCTTTAGGTGGGGTGCTCATACTCTACTTTTTGGCTCACCTCCTGCCAGATTCTCCTGTATTCTCGGTGCCTTGGGCCTTCCCTATATTTAGTTCTTTCCTTGTATCTACTTGAGACTCCATGTGAGAATCAGGTCCCTCACCCTTGACACTCACACTGGGCGTAAGCTTGTCCTCAATTTTTAACAAATGTATTGGGATTATCTCGATCCTTTTATTTTAGAACTCCTAAAAGCTTTCAAAATCTTCAACACTCAGATTTGTTCTTGCTCATTCGAACGATTGTTCGAAGGATTGAGTCGACTATAAAATGTCCTCAAAATCATTAGCCTCATGGTTATAAGGCTTGATATTTACTGCAGTACTGATGTTATATTCTATCGTGTCTTGATCAAATTTACTTTTAGGAAAAGTATGGAGCTTGAGGCTTTCGAGGCTTATTGGCTTGTTTCTTGCATGGTTAAAATTTGCTAATGAAAATGAACCACACCTAATAGGAAAATATGGCCATAGTAACTTCTTTCTTTCTTCGAGGACTTTGGTCAAACCTTTTCCCAGAGTCTGGTGGGCTCTTTCTATTGCTAACAATTTGACAGGGACATACAAAGGGAGGACATGTGGGTCTGTGATACTACCAAAAACCCTGATGTATGTGAACCATTCTTCAATAAAATACTTGCAGACAATGAGAAGGTCTGTAGCAGGTTCTTTGGAAAACATAGGGGATTTCTTATTGAAAGTTAACTGATGCAATGGAAAAATAACAACATGGAATATTTTGTAAAAATAGGCTATATAACGATATTCCCAAATATGTTTATGGCTGAGATTTTTATGAAAACAGCTCACAAAAAGATGGAAAAGAGAGATTCTTCGATGATTCAAATGAAAAAACCTCATTTCTATATATAGGAATCTAAGGAGTCACAATATAACCCAGCCGACCTAACAATAATAATATAAAGCCACAAAAATAACAATAGAGGGACTCTATAAGGCACAATAATAAATAGGGGCACAACAATATTAATAAGGGATACAACTACAATAGTAATGGTGTAATCAATAGTATTATAGGGACCTAACATGCCCCTCTCCTTAAAAAAAAGAGTTGTCCTCAATGCTTGAGTAGTTTTGGATGCTTCTGTATAAAATTCTC
>APFE030911542.1:0-13935 GCA_000404065.3 Pinus taeda | reverse complement strand
CCTCCCGATTTTATGCAGGCTATCTAACACCAGTAGCTTAATTAAACCATGATGGAAGAGAGATGTCTCATAATTATCCCTTTTGAATTGAACTTTCTCGCACATTTTACCAAGACTCCTAAATAAATAGAAAGGAATATCTATAGACGCCTTCCCTGTGAAATGTAGCAGAAGTTTAAAATGGTAAGAGTAGACTTTAGTGTACCTTCCCTTGCATGTGAGGTATTTCTGAATGGCTGTGAGGAGCAAAGCATAATGCTCTTTAATATAATGCCTTGGTATTGCCTTAGTAAGGTCCTCATTAGCATATTGATCTTTCAGAAACTCCTTACATGGAGTTGTATCAAACTTATAATTCTTAAACCATTCCTGACCACTCCTTGGAATTTCGGTGACAGCAGAAATAGCTTGCGGAGATACAGGGAACTCTAGTAATGCAACTTTAGAATTCAAACCGCTGAAATTTAGAGAAAAAGCTTTGGTTACCTCTGTGTGTCCGCCCTTCAATTTCTCACAGAACCTCCAGCAACCCGCCTGTTTGAAAGCTCGTGCAACACCTTCATCTTTAAGCGTGAGATCAAGTCCTTCTGGTTCAGTTCTCAAACATCTCTCGGATCTATGCTCTCTTTTCTCCATCTTGCTCAGAAAATTCTTGCACAGAGAACTTAATTAGCAACTCCAATTTACTCAACAGCTTCGGCTTCGGAATGCAGGCTCGCTTGCAGTAGTCTCTTTTTAAATGAGAATTCGGGCGGCTTACTTGTGTTTTTTTAAATACTCACCATAGAACAGGCACGTTAATGCACCATGAATAAACATAATTGCACTACCATACCTCATCAGATTGATTGAAATAATTGACATGTGTGTGATCCTATCTCTGATGGAGGGATGAATCCTATCATGATCTGGAGAGGACGTCGACTGACACATATGAACGGTTTTTGATGACTCACCTCCCGAGATTTGACATTTCAAGGAAATATGCTGCAGAAAAACCCGAATCCCCGATTTCGTAGCGCAGGTAATTATGAAATGACATACCGCGCTACGAAATGGCTGCTCAATGATATGCTGCGGAAAGGTGGAAAATGATTGCGCAGCTAAACTGGCCAATCATATTACGCTGCGAAATTATGCAAAATCGGAATGATGCAATCAAGACAAGACATACTATGAGAGATGGTATCTAATGGTTTTTTACAAGGACTTACATCAATACCTTTTGAAAAACTAATTTCAAAGTGACACACCTAATAACCTATTGACTTGAACCAAAAATTTTATATGGATCTTTGGACATAGGTGAACTGTAGTTTTAAGTGATAACACCTTTCCAAATCCTTTGCCAGTTTCCTTAGCCATATAACTGAATGCACACCCACACTAGGATGTCTTGCCCATGATTCAACTTGGAATACATGTCCCATCAACCATGGTCTTATATATTTTTACATGATTTTTTAAATAGGGTTGTTATAATGAAGTACACCAAGAATAGAGTTACTTTGTTTAATGTAGAGCACTATGCACTATGGGGTGGAAGGATGCAGGCTCATTTACTTGCATAAGCATATGAAGTTTGGGAAATTATCAAATAAGGTCTTACTGTAACAACAAATGAACAGGGTAAGAAAAATGTCATATATGATTCCAAAGCTGAAGATCTTATTATAAATGGACTCACTCAATCTGTTTATGTTAAGTTATTGGGTTGTAAAAATGCTAAGGAACTATGGGACAAGCTTCAAAATATATATGAAGGAGACTCAAAGGTCAAGGAAGCAAAAATTCAAATTTTCAAAGCTCAATTTGAGCAACTAGGGATGAATGAAGACATGAACATTGTAGCCTAATTTTAACATGTAGATGACATAGCAAATGCCTCAGAAGGATTAGGAGAACTAGATGATAAAAAGGTCATTGTTTAGAAGGTCCTCAATATTCTTCCAGTAAGATTTAATCCTAAGGTTTCCGTCTTAGAAGATAGATAAGATTTAAGGAACCTGAGTACATTGGACAAACTACATGGGATACTTACAGCTTATAAACTGAGGATTGAAGAAGAATATGGTTCATTTAATATAGAAATAGCATTCGCAACATCCAAGAAGACTAAGAAGGGAAAACATGTATCTAAACTAAGATCTAGTAATTGCAAAGAAGAGGAAGAAGAGGAGGAATTTTCAAATGAACAATTTTCCTATCTGACGAGGAAGATGGAAAGAGGAACATGTAAGTACAAAGGAAAACTTTAATTAGCATGTTTCGATTGTGGTGATATTGGTAATTTTGCAGCTAAGTTTCCTCATAATCATTAAACATATACAAGAGGAAATAAGGGTCAACGCAATTTCAACAAGAATAAAGAGTTTAAGAAAAGCTTCTTCTCCAAGGAGGATAGATTCTCATCTGAAGAAGAGAGTGACCGTGATGAAGAAAACAAAGAAAGAGTATTATTTATGGCTAATCACAGAAAGAAGGAAGCACCTAACAAAGAATAAGAGGAAGAAGAAGAAATGTCTAAAATTGAATTTCAAAACGAAGTTGTCATAGTTATAAAAGAACACAAAACAGAAAGGAAAAATGTCAAATCTCTGAAACTTTAATTGAAGTAAGTAAAAGAACATGCCAAGAACCTAAACAAAATGAATGAAGAAGAAATCATCAGTCTCAGAGTATTGTTGGAAGAATCCAAATGAATTGAAGAATCATTGAGGAATGAGTTAAAACAAAGCAACGAGGCAAAGGAATAATTAGAAGATGAAATAGTCTCTCTACAAAAGGAAACAGAAAGGGGAAATGTCCAACATAACCTTGCAAGTAGCTCTAGATAATTATGAGTTCATGAGAGTTCAAGGCCAAATCAAAATGAAGGACAAAATAAGATTAAAAATGACACAACTCCAAGAAGTAATCAATAGAAATTTCTTCCTCCAAGAAGGAACAAATACAAAAGACCATTCATACAGGATAACTCATTCAAGTACACAAACTCGTTTAATGGTTATTATTTTTCATGTGCTAACTTTAGACATATGGCTAGAAATTTTCAAAACAGGTACAATTTTCAAAGATATTACCAATGGAATCAAAACCCTAAAAGTAGGTATCCTATAAATAGGTTTGCAATATCGCAAGATAGGTTTCACGATGACTTTGACAGTGGAAACTTTACATCATATGATACATTATTTAGGGCCAATATTGAATTTTACAAATTCCATAACTATGGTCACATAGCTCAATATTTAAGGTTCAAGATGGAATCCTCCATGAATGACAACCCTAATATCAGGTACATGAAAGGACAACATATGCGAGAAGGTGGAGAAAATGAGAAAGTTTTAGTGGTAATGTTTTCAGGCTTTGTAAAGGAAATAGATCTTGAGGTAGAAACAAGTACATTAGACGATAACAAGGTTCATGATAATCAAGCTGAACATATGGGTGGTACATTATTTTGAAGAATCCAACATGATGACTCCCTGAATATTGAAGAGGGTGAGTCTAAGAAACAAAAATGGCACATTTGAAGATCAATCATTGGTAGGTTGACAGATGGAAGACATAAAGGAATATTATGGACAATTTCAATGGCAGAAAAAGTTAATCCATATTGACAGATAGAATCAACAATAACAGTTTGTATGAAACATAGTATGTCAAGAAAGCATTAAGAAAAATCATTTTGAACATAACAAGTTGTAAGCAAATTATAGATGATTTATTTATGGATACAAACTAGATGTGATGCAACAATTGGACAAATAGCAAGATTACAAGGAGCACCAAAGAAATTCCATGTCATTGAAGTAGAAAGGAGTTTTCAATATCTTTAGGGAACAACATAATATGGACTGTGACATCCTAAAGGAAAAAATTTGACCTGTGCTACTTATATAGATGTTTATTGGGAAAGAAGTGTTGATGATTGGAAAAGCATTAATGGAGCATCTTTCTATCTAGGTGGTTGTCTTGTTTCATGGTTGATCAAGAAGAAATCCTCAATTTCCTTATCCACAACAGAAGCATATTACATAGTCACAACAACTTGTTGTATGCAAGTCCATTGGATGAAACAAACCTTGCAAGATCTCCAAGTGAAGTTTGATGATCCCTTTCCAATATTATGTGATAATACCAGTGTCATAAGTATCTCTAAGAATCCTATGATGCATTCAAAAATAAAACACATTTCGATCAAGTACCACTTTTTTAGAGAGTAGGTTGTCAAGAAGAACATCAAATTTGAAATCATTGGGGCCAAAGAACAAATCTTTGACATCTTTACCAGACCATTACCCCATGAAACCTTCAAGTATCTTCACCAAAAACTTATGATTTTCCCAAGTTCCCATTAGACTATTCTTTTATCTAGTCATGTAGATAGGGCGAGTTGAGGTAGGTTATAGGTTCCTAGGAGAGGCAGGTTATCTGATGGAGTTACCCTTTGCAATTGATGTCAAAGGGGGAGAGAAAGTGTTAGGGAGTTTAGAAACATAATTTCAAGGGGACTTATGATCGCAAGGGGCATACTTATGTTACCATCAATACTAAAGGGCAATATTGTTGATATGTGGTTGTCATTGATGTCAACCCAAGCAGTACCAGGAGCTACCCTGATATTTGTCAGTAAATATGGCATGGAAATTTGTTTTTTCTTATCTCCTAATTGATCTAGTTATATTCTCCTCAAAAATATATTTCAAATGACATGTGGTACCCCAGGAAGTTCTTTATGGTTTGAAATTTGTATGCATTCTAAGTTGAGAGCCCAGTTTTAGGCTAAGATCCCAAGGGGTTGTAGCATGACACCTTGTCATTTATTCACCTACTGGTGTCACTATATGACAATGATTATAGCCACAATCGCATTATCTATAATTTTAATATCATCAAGAACCAAAGGTAGTAACTCAACCATTTACTTCACAATCTTGGCAGGACCATATGCACTAATCCAATCATTGATTTCATATTTCTTATGGAATTAAAAATATTTAACACAAATATTAAATAAATTTTATTTTTATGGTTATTAAGGGTTATTTATTAATATTGAAATTATATTATTTTAGTCGAATATTATTCATTCATAGGGAGTGTCCCTTACTATTTTAAATTAGGAGATAAACTTTAATTGTTATCCTCATTTCTTTGTCTACAAGACATACACTATGTTGCACTTTTTAACACCTTAATAGCTTTAGAATCTACTATTGAAAGCCCTTACTTAACCTCCAATGTTCATACTTTAGATCCCTCCTAGATCTATAAAAGGATAAGCCTTAACTCTCTCATGTGGTATGTACAAAATGACAATCCTAAAGCAAGATTAGGGTTTGGTACTTTGTTGGAATTGGTTCATATTTTTTAAGGTTGGGTTATTTTTTAAGCAAAGAAGACCTTAGCTCTCTCAAAAGGCTTTCTACCTTAAAAATTCCAAATTTTGTTGGACCATAATATTGCAGGAAGCCTAGATGAATTGAACCTACAATGGAGGCACCTAAATCAACTGTTATGGTCAAGTGAGGGCCCTATTCAAGGGTGTGAAATTGAGTTCATCATTTGGTCTTCTGGTAAAGGTAAAATTCAAGGTTTTTTTGTTGAAAAGTCCTATTTGAAATTATTTGAATTTTTCCAAAGGAAACAGTAAGGTACAACCAATATGAAGTCATTTTCTTGAGAACTGAATTAGTGCAGATTAGTAAAGAGAAAGTGATGAATTTTAACCCACAATCTATGCATACTTTAATTCTATATTCACTTACTATAATGGCTTGTAGGTTAACTCCTAGGTAGCTAAAAGGAGGAAAAAAATAAGGATTTTTGTTTAAGAGCTCTAATCATATTAGATTACCTTATTAATGACATCAGGTGTACTACAAGTCTTCAGGGCTATAACAAGGTAATACTTCATCAAGTCCTCCTTACATCAAGGAATGCTAAGATAAGTTCGTGTGTAGTTTAGGTTTTGACATTTATTTTCTTATTTTGAAGTGCATTCATAGTGAGGTAATTATACTTGGGTAGAGTTATTATATTTGTTTTGAAAATTAGAGTTTCGATTGCTTTCTTCTAGGGTCAATGTTTGCATAGATTATTAAGAATGTAAATATGATATGTTATAAGTATTTTAAAAGTTTTGATAGAGATTGGGGTTAAGAAAGTATATTTGAGCTATGTTTTGCATTGAAATTTTGTACATCTCCTATTGAAGAGCTCAGATATACTATCACACCAATGGTTAACCTTTGATTGCAGGGAAAGGTAAGTAATTGAGTAATTTACATTTGTTTTGAAATCGGGGTCTTGCTTGGGTAGGTGTAGACTTATCCAAGGGAATAATTTCAGAACTATAGAAGAGGCAGTTGTACCAGAAGCATCTGAACCCTAAATATTATCAATGCATCAAGAACAAGACAATAGCATCATTAATTCTGTAAAAAAATTCTTATCATCGGCTTCAAAGATAAAATGATCAGCAGTTGTCAAGACTTGTGAGCATTGTAATGATAGTCCTTTTATCAATTGAAGTCAAATAATGTACATATATGTAAATTTAAAAATTTGAGTAATTGTAAAATGTAAATGTAAATATAAACACTTAAGTGTGGTATGGTGGTGCTAGGGCGAGTTGTCACTCACTAAGGTGTTGAGGCATCCTATCAATTGATTAATAATAAAACCATGGCATTGGGGCGTGCTCCTAGTGGGAGATGGAGAAGAATGTTTTTTTTAGAATTCTAGGATGCTGTAGATTTCTTTTCAGTTGGGGCTGAATATTAAAGAATTTATTAAAATTTAGCATTTGGTTGTTTTTGTCTCAAAGGGGGGTTTCCACCTAAAAATCTTGTGCCTACTATCTCGATTTTTCTGCATTGTTGTTTGTTGCTTTACTAAATAATTATAATACTATTGAAGATTAACTAATGCTATGAAATTAACTCATAATTTCTAAGTAATATTGATTCAACCCCCTCTTATTATTTCCAAAAACTATCACCTATTAGAAGGAGCACCAATGCTTGGTTTGTAAGCTAAAACTTACTTTACATCAATGATTCATCTTTCATCCATTTTCACACTAGAACTATAAATTCCATCCCTCTTACAAATAAAACAATTTATTCCTTCATTAATCACCAATACCATCAACAATGTTTCATTTCTTATCACACAAAGAGAATCACCAACTTGACTTGCACCACACTCTATTTCATAATTTCATAATTCCTCAATCGATTCTACTTATAAATAATTTGGATTGATAATTTTGGCTTTTGTTCCTTTTCGTTAACTTCACTTGAATCCTTGCATGAGTCTCTAATTTTTTTCCTTTGTCCTATTCATTCCATTCATCTAGGCGTGCTCTCCAGGTTTCAGTCTCTAATTCTGTTTTTCTAAACTCAAACTCTGAGTTTTTCTATTGATTTGATTATTCTGGCTCTTAACAAGCTTTAGTTGTAGTTATAACTACAATTCCAACTTTAGTTTTGTTGTTATTTTGGCCAAACTACCAAATAATCCACTAAGACCCATCCATGCCACTAATGACTTCCTATATTCCCTTTGTTCACTGCTTTTAAAAATTTAGCACTCATTGTTATGTTTGGCATAACTGCCAAAATCAAAGTTGTCGACCAATTCATCCAAGGCCTTTGATCATGGTCCAAATGTTGTATTCCAAAGCACTACCATATATAGCTACCAACTTGTTTCATGCCAAAGCCCGAAGGATTTATATTTAAAATGCTTCCAAAATGACTCTACAGGCTTATTGCTCCTTTAAGCCCTGAGGGCTTAATTTCCTTTGTCGCTGACTCTGTGCCCTCGGTCTCTATGCTTCATGGGACCAATTGTTGGTTCTTGGTTACCACAACCTTTATCCTAGCGTTTTATGTTTTATTCCCTTAAGCTCCTATGGAATGTGCCTTGTGAGAATATTTGTCCCATGGGGCCCCTTGCCTTCTTCACAATACTCGTTGGCTGCTTGGTTGGACTGTCGACATGTCCCGAATCTCTCATCCTTTCCCTTTCCTTTGTGCACCTTTTTATTACCAATGGTGTTATGCCACTGAGATGAGCTATTCTAGCATGGTCTTCTTGTTGCAACTATGGGCCAGTCATAGTGCCATCGAGCGTGTTGCCTCTCATAATAGCCATATAAAACCAACACCCTGTCATCCTGTAATTCCTCCATTATGCCTCGCTCAAACCTTCTAGGGTCGAGGGACTAGGATGACATCATTCTCATGTCACATGTGCCACATGTCACTTTGTGAGTGGTCCATCTGTCACCTAGAAATGGATTGCTTAGCCACGTAAAAAGTGCAAAAACACCTGGCATGTGTCACTCTCCAGTTGGAACATGTCATTACTGACATCATCATCCACCTGTACTGCCACTTGTGTACATGGGCCAATCATATTGTGCCACCCATCCTTCTTTTAAAGAGGAGAGAGAAGGTGTACCAAGCCTTGGTTTTGTACCATTTTCTTTCATAACATTTTAAGGGTCCCAGCCACACTATGCTCCTCTTCTCCATTATTCATGTTGACTAACTCTTATTGTTTTTGCACCCTTTTCAACCTCCAAGCTATCCTCTGTAGGCTTACCTATTAGTTGGGGACCTCCCTTTCAAAAATTTATCAATGCACCTACACTTGCTACTATGTGGACTGCCATGTTTACCCAACCTAACACTAGCTTTCTTCATCCTACTTACCTTTTCTTTGCATTACTCAAGCTTCTTCAAGGAAAGCCTTCCATCAGTCTAGTTCTCCTCTTACGTGTGCCTTGAATCCTTCCAGGGTACAACCATCGAGCTACCACCATCGGGTCGAGGTGTCAAGTGGCCTCTGTTGTGAGCCAAAAGAAATCAATTTTTCTGTTGCACTTTGTGCTCCACATCTTCCAGGAGCTCCTTTTGGTCATTCCGCTAAAAAAATTCCACTAGCTTATGAACACCTCCAAACTAAATGTTTCTAAGTCAATTTCACCATTTTAGCTCTGCATAACTTTGACTCTAGGGTCCCTAGCTTTATGCACACCTCCAAGCTAAATGTTGCTAAGTCGTTTTCACCATTTTAGCTCTGCATAACTTTGGCTCTAGGGTCCCTAGCTTTGATGGGCTCTAACATTTGATCCATGAGGCCATTTATATATTTTGAAATACCAATGGAAATCTCTTTCAGAGCCCTATTTATCCAAGTGTGTTTCATCTACATTTGATGTGATTTTCTATACAAGAATTGGAACCAAAATCTATGCACCTTCACCAATTTCCTCACCAATCTTCTTGGAAACAACTAAGCCTTGCAACACCTTTTCCATCAACTTCTTTTCCTTAGCCATCAATTATTTATTGTTTCCATCAATGATAACAAATTTCCAAAAATATCCCACTTTGGCATTTATGGAAACACCAAAATCAAACAAAACATCCTCATAAATACCTCTCCCCTTTCGACATCAATGGAAAAGAAACCAATGTGATCTCCCTGCCACTATACTCCCCATGTCAACTGATCCAGGTGGATATTGGTGGCCACCTGCCAAGTCCACATGGACCCCCACCATTGTCTTTCTCAGCATTTTCAGTTTTCCTTAATTGTAGCACAACTTACTATTTTTAGCAGTTTTTCGGGTCCTGAACTTCCGGAGCCGTTTTGAGGCCCTAAACGACGTTTTTTGGGATTCCAGGGGCAACACGGGTCCATGAACATGGACCGGTGTTGCCGTTCCAACAATGATAGTGCTCGAATAGATCTTTCTAATGAGCTATTGTACACGTCAAACGGAGATCATATGCTAAAGTTACAACCCTGGGAAGTTGATGTACCAACTTACCCCCAAACGGGGCCCACAGTTTGGCGTTTCATCTCCTAGGGTTAGGTTTTGAAATGTGAAGGGTTTTTCATTGTGTCTCAAACAATAAATAGGCCTTCGAGCCTCATTGTAACATAGTTCAGAGGCATGTAGCCATCACATCTCTTCATAGAGATAAGCTACCATCGCCCTAGCTAGTTTATTTCCATTTCTGATTGTAAGCATGTTTCAGTATTTTCCATTAATGAAATGAAGTATTATTTCCGCTGCATCTTTGTGTTTATGGTTATCTATGTAATTTGTTGCATTCCTGTTTAAATCTGGATCAGTCGTTGTTTCCTTGTGAACTATTTCATAGTATAATTAACGATTCTTTTATATATGTGTTTGTCTTTATTAGGATATATTATTTATTTTCTTCCAAAGACTCACTTTCTCTTCCCTTCCGTGAAAGAACATTTATACACTTTACAATTGAATACTTCACAAGGCTAACTTACTTGATCATCTCAAAAGTATATGCACACTCTCTTATGTTGTTTATTGCAACCAAGGAAAATCATTAATGATATGGAAGTTGAGCCTATTTCTTGGATGGGGCTCCTACTCCAAATGGTGTGAGGTCTAATTGGGACTTCATATCAGGGAGACCCCCTGTATGTTGGTGGTTTCCAACACCGTCAACATTTTGGTGCTAGAAGGAGGGCAACATTTATATGGTTGGTAACTCACCACATTCACATAAATAACCTTTAGTTCAAGGTATCAATTGTCGAAGCCCAAATCCAACTCATATATTTGAGAGAGGAGAGTCATCTCACTAAGTTTTGGACCGTTCTTATGAAGTCACTTACTAACAACTCTAGAGGATTTGACTTATCACTCATCAGTTTGCTAGAGCTCTTGGATTACTTCCTATCACATCCATTCTTCATCATAAACAATCAAAGAGAGCGACAACCCGTCGTGGTGTGTTGGTTTCTTCAGTGGAGGAATTCGTTACCACAACCCTTGAATATTTAGCCGACTCTTTTGAAGAATCTCTTCATCAAGGGGAAATTCCACCACCTATTGGGGAAAATCTAAATGGAGACGGGGAAGATTTTCACTTTTCTGATGACGAACAACCAAATGATAACAAAAATATGAATAGTGAAGTGGAAGAGTCTTCATAATCAGAGAGTGAAGAGGAGGAGGGAAACAAAGACATGGACAATGACCAATTGGATTGGATGGCCCAAGGGCCTCTTTCTCTTATGAGAAACCTTCATCGCTTATTAAAGCACCCAGAAAAGTTACTTACAAAGTATGATCCATAAAAGAAAGTGAATGTTTAAGATCACATTGATGACTTCTACTTGCATCTAAGGATGCTAGAGGTACGTTATGATGATGTTTCTTGTAGATTGTTTTTGTATACTCTTGAGGGTAGAGTGTCAGTTTGGTATCATAGCCTTCCACCAAATTCAATCCACAATTGGGGGGAGTTTAAAAAAAAAAATTTAGAAAAAATTGTTGATGATAAAACTCTTGCTATGTTATTGACAAAAATCGAAAAACATTAAGATTGGGGATAAAGAAAATGTTAAGGATTTTAATCAGATATTTACACATATTCTAAACAAGTTCCCCACTAATTTGCAACCTCATGATTCAATCACTAAGGATTATTATACTACTACCTTTCCCACTAACATTTCTGTTTTTGTGGAACGAGATCTAAAGGAAACTTTGGCTTTTAACTTTGCAAAAAAAAAAAAATTGTTGAAAAGGACTTAAGCTCTATTGGTGTCATTACTGATTCATAATATTCAAAAGACTCCAAGGATACTAGAGAAAATTCAATCAACAAGAATCCTTTTTACTTATTCAATGATGATGCCAATCAACAAGAATCCCATTATGTGGTTCTGTTGTAATTTTCGGACCATGGAAGTGCTAATTCCATTAGCACTAGTCACATAAAAGTAATATTATTTCATAAACCATTTACTATTCTTGTCTGTTATAATAAATTGCAACTAGTGCACTATTGTACTTGGGAGCATTATTGTGTTTCTACTTTGACTTCAAATATTGCATGTGAATTTGTCATGCATAAGTAGTTTTTTTTTTGTTTTTTTGTTTAAGGATAACTTCCTTTTGACTACTTGTTTAAGGAAACTACAATGCTACCTATTCGTACAAATAACTCAGTTAGGCCTATATTGGATTGCTTACAAAGTCAGGATTCCATTATATGGCATTCCTGCAATTCTGACCTTTTGTCATCCTCCATTACTGGTTATTGGTGAAAGTTATATGCAATTTTTTGTTGGGCTCTGTCATAAAAAAATTTGTTTTTGTGCTTGTAAGCGCATTGACTAACTCATACTCACAATGTTACTTTATTTTATATCTATATATTATATAATTATACTATTATATATATATATTAATATTGATATTCTATGATGGTTATATAAACGGTGCTAAAGGATGGTCCTTGTGGTGTGCTATCAGGGAACGCACGCAAGGTAAATTTATATATATTATATGTATTATATATATATTATATTATAATAGTATATATTATTAAAATTTACCTTGCGTGGTCTCCCTGATGGCACACCACCAGGGACCTATCCTTTAGGCACCATTATACATTCATGATGTGAAACAAGCCACAATGCAACTTTACCATTTACTTCAACTAACCACATTCATGGCAGACATTATCTTTGTCCTTTATTCAGGTGGACCTTATTTCTGTCCACATTAGTTATCTGTCGACTATTTGAATTTAGTTAGTTTCTTTATCTTATTATTTTCCTTTTGATCTTTCTCGCCTGGCCAATGAGGCTAGAAGCACAAGGTAATATAAAAAGGAACCATTATGACTATTCAAGGGCACATCTTGGATAGATACAAACATATTTAAAATTAATAAAAGATGGTAGGAAACCTACATGGGACTCTTTCCTTTTACAGTTTTTTATGTGTCCGTTAGGTTCTAGCGAAACCACTTCATCATACACCATTACCACCAGGATTTAAAAGCGTAGAATAATATCAACAAAGTCACCAAATTTTTGCTATCGACACTTTGCTAACTGCTCTCACTTATAAGTTTCTCTTAATCCCCATTTTGGTGTTTAAGTCCTTTTGTTTTGCAACCATCAACTAGGATATTAAGGAAATCTTTCTCCCTGTATTGTGCCATCCTCATAAGATTGTCAAGGTAAGTTGTAAGTAACAATTCATTCTAGTTGATCACTTGGCCAAACTTTGATTGTCTATCAATTCATCCTTGAGAGACCTAGCTAGGTAATATTAACTATATCATAATGCTTCTGCTAATGCACTATTAACCTCAATATTTAATTATTTGTTTATTTCTAGTTACCATTTTCACTTGAATCCTTTACCCATTACTTAAGGCATGCTAGGGTGATAAGATCCTGCATAAAATATATAATATATATATATATAAATAAATATATATATAATGATTCCATGTTTGTCCTTTCTAACTTTATGATGTTGGCCACAAATTGTGTAGTAAAGGTATCAAATCAGCAAGGACCATAAATTATAATTATGTCATTTGGGTGAGTATAATTTCCTATAATTCCGCAAAATTCCTGTACCCTTTTACATACATTTTCTCATGTCCCTTATTGTACCAAATTATCCATCTATAATATCCAGCAAGACCCATGAAAATGAATGTGGCCAGCTCATGGTAATCTCAATTTTCTTCAGATCTTCTGCTATACCGGTGGAGGAAATTATATGCCCTAGGTATTGAATCTGGTCTTTGAAAAAGTCACACTTGTTGAACTTGGCGTATTGAATCTGGTCTTTGAAAAAGTCACACTTGTTGAACTTGGCGTAAATCTAGTTGTCTTTTATGGTCTGCAATACTATTTGCAAATGGTCTTTATGTTCCTATAAACTCTTGGAATACACCAAGATATCGTCAATGAAAATGAGGACAAATCAATCTAGAAAGGGGTGAAAAATCCCATTCATCATACTCATAAATGTGGTTGGAGCGTTAGTGAGTCCAAAGGGAAGAACTACAAACTCCTAATGACCGTAACGGGTCCGAAACGCTA
>APFE030911539.1:27566-66214 GCA_000404065.3 Pinus taeda | reverse complement strand
CGGGAATTGATTTTGGTGATATTTTTTCTCCTGTTGCAAAGGTAACTTCTATTAGATTACTTTTATCTGTTGTTGCTGCTTTTGATTTTGAGGTAGAACAGATGAATGTGAAGACATCATTTCTTCACGGGGATTTGGAAGAGGAAGTCTACATGAAGCAACCTGAAGGCTTTGCGGTGAAGGGTAAGAAAGAACTAGTATGCAAGATAAAGAAGTCTCTGTATGGGTTAAAACAGTCACCAAGGATGTGGTATCAGAAATTTGATACATTTATACGGGGACTTGGCTTCACCAGAAGCAAAGCAGATCATTGTGTGTATTTTAAATTAATTGGTGACCTTTTTATTTATCTGGTCTTGTATGTGGATGATATGTTGTTGGTTGGAAATGACAAAGAAATTATCCAGGATTTGAAGACCCAATTGTCCTCCAAATTCCACATGAAAGATCTTGATGCTGCAAACTATATTTTGGGCATGGAAATTAAAAGAGATCGGGCAAAGAGGAAGCTCTGGTTAAACCAGAGGAAGTATGTCGAGACAGTATTGCAGAGGTTTAATATGCAGGATAGTAAACCGATGAAGGTTCCTATTCCTGTAGGTGTGAGGTTATCTGCTGAATAGTTTCCCAAGACACAAGAAGAGGAAGAGGGCATGTCCCGTGTTCCATATGCAAGTGCAGTCGGTAGCTTGATGTATGCCATGGTCTGTACTAGGCCAGACATTGCACATGCAGTGGGAGTATTGAGCAGGTTTATATCAAAACTAGGGAAAGAGCACTGGACAACAGCGAAGCGGGTTTTCAGGTATTTGCGTGGCACTAGTGATTATGGTTTGTGCTACCAAGGAAGACCAGGGTTGGATAGAGTGTTGGATATCCGTGGCTTTGTTGATGCAGACTGGGCTGGAGATCTGGATCAGAGAAGATCTACAAGTGTGTATGTGTTTAACCTATTTGGAGGTGCAGTCAGTTGGATGAGTAAGAAACAATCTGTAGTGGCACTATCAACTACAGAGGCAGAATACATGGCAAGACTCATGCAAGCAAGGAAGCAGTTTGGTTGCAGAGATTGTGTTCAAGTATGGGGTTAGTACAGGGAGCTATAAGGATAGACTGTGACAGCCAAAGTGCAATTTCTTGGCAAAGAACCCTGCTTATCATTCAAAGACAAAGCACATTGATGTTCAGTATCACTTTGTGAGGGATATGATAGAAGACAAAAAGGTGTTGCTGGTAAAGGTGGACACTTTGAAGAATACTGCAGATGCATTTACAAAATCTGTGAGCTCTGAGAAGTTCTCTTGGTGTAGAGAAACAATGGGCATTTCAGGGCTGGAAAAATGACTAAGCTCTCCTGTGGCCCCCTGTGGAAATAAAACAACAAGTGGGAGATTGTTGGGTTGTGTTATATTCTTTCCACGACAAACCTACGTAGTGAACCGGGGGGTTAGAGGGGGGGTGGAGCCCCCCCTTTGTTGCGCCGATTGCGCAGCGGGGGGGTGGCAGCTCCCCCTGTCTGGGGGGTTTGAGTGGGGCGGGTAGCCCCCCTATACGGGGTTCACGGCAGCGCCCCAAGAAAATTTTTTTTGGACCCTATATTAGGTTGGGCGAACCTACCTATGGTTTTCGGTCCATGGTTTTGGACGCGATGGTTTTTCGGTCCATGGTATTGGATACTTTGGCATGTATAAATATGTATTGTAACATTGAAAGGAATATAATGAAAAAATCAAGCTGGTAGTCTCGTTTTGAACGATCCAGTGGGAAAATCTCTGCTGTATATGTGTTTTATGTGTTATGCTCTCGCATTTTTATTTTTACTGTGATTTAGAATTCGTATGCAGGTAATTTCTGTACAGGGTTAAAACCTACATGAAAGAATTATGGTTTGAGAACTGGAATAATGTTTCCAGAATTGAGTATGAGTGTTTAACTTTAATTCCTCATTCTTCTTCTTAATTTCACTGAAAACATGAAAAATATCATCTTCTTTATCCTTATGACTGCCTTCTCTAGTCTATATCACCTGTTATTCATGGGATGCGGTGGAGTGAGTGGGAGACTGAGTAGACTTTCCATGAGAATGTGTGGAAATAGATGTCTCTCCAAGTCCATGAAATGTTGTTTTCTGTGACTCATTAGTTGTCGTAACCTTCAAGGAGATCTTAGGCCTCATCTTTCTGTGCACAATTCTAAAGCCTTTAATTGATGCTTCTTCTATAGGCAATGATTGTTCTTTCATTCCTCGTTTGGTTGTCTTTTCTTTTGTAAGTTGACTTTCTATATTTTAAGTAGAGACTTCCTATTCTTTAGCTTCTTGAAGGGTGTTTTCCTTCCATTCTAACAGATTTTTGTATTGTTCAATCTCAGGCCTAGCTGTGTTATGATATGGAGTAAATTTATTTTCTACTCCGAGTTTTGAAATCACTCCCATTAGGTCATAAGAATAAGTAAAGTTGAGGCCAAACTTCATCTCTTTAAATAAGCCATTTGCTTCTTCTCTTGCTTTTCTAGTGTTACAGATGAATGGAACAACCTGAGATTTTAGCTTAAATTGTGATTTCTTCTTTCCAGCCACAAAATGCACTTCATTTGCATTGAGCCTCTACCTAATATATTCTAATGAAAAAATTCTCGTAGGGTGGTACTTAGGTAGCTTCTAAGGTGGAATCTCATAACCAAAGACTTTGATCTTTGTATAATTTTGGTAAAGATACCAATCTCCTGTTGTGGCTTGATCAATTAGCTACAAGACTTTTAAAACTTCATTACTAATCCTTGGTTTTGGAGTAGTGCTCAGAAGATTAATGGCTATATGAACAAACAATTCTATGAACTATCTATATGAAAATTCTTATTTCTCCTTCATTCCCATAGAAGTCCAAAAAATAATTGATTGTTGGTTCCATTCTTCATCTAGCTTCTGCAAACTAAATGGAAACTTGTCTCCCCGAAAATAGTTAAAAATATATACAAGTACTGAAGAAAACTTTAATACTTCTTCAGTATTGAACTGGACAAATTGTTCACGAATGGCCTCAGCTAGAAATTGAGTAAAGTTAAAAAGAACAGTGTGTTTAGAACCAGGAGGAAAAATAGACAAGAAACCAATCATAGCTTCATTTACATATTGATCAAAATAGTAACTAAGGAGATAAGAGAGAATGGTGGTAATTTTCTTGGTTCTATCTGGGAGTATAGATGAATCATAAGGATGGTTTATTTTAGGCAGAGGAGTATCTACGACTAGGAGAATTTCTAGGGTTTGAGCTCTTTTAGTGAAATCCAGCTTCTTATAGGCTTCTATTATTGTTTCATGAGAAAAAGGAGTGGTTGGCAAAATAGTTGGGGCTTGTAGCATCTGGTCAATGGACTAGGCATTGATGCAGCACATGATTTCTCCTGTAGGTGAGATAATAGCTCTTTCAGTGGGGCCATAAGTTGCATGGCATTTTCTAACGAATTCAGGTGCTTTGTGGGTTTGAGGGAAAATGTAATGAGGAATATGGGAGTCCCAAAGTCCAATTTCATGAGTTTGATCAATGAATTGGTCCTCCATCCAACAATAGTTCTCAAACAAGTCAAATTCGAACAAGGACTCATGGATTTTATAGTCTTTGTCAACCAAGGGATTATGATGGTAATCAACTTGTGGATGAATGAGAGGATTTTTGGTTTCTGCAACTTCCTCCCCTTTAGTAGGCATTCTGTTGATTGAATTATGAACTGAAAGTGATAGAAATGGGAAGGATTTGGGTGAACCACAATGATAATAGAAAAATAGTGTAATTTAAACAAATTGAGTGAACTTAGATTCTGGCTCATTTGTGAATAGGACAAAAGATTGGTTTGAATGGGGAATTGGTAGTTTTGACTGTAAGATGCAAGTATCTAGTGATCAGTTGAGTTACGGGAATACACTGTGTAATCGTTTTTATGAAAGAAAAGGGTTTATAAGGCATAAAATGGAGTGGGTCTTAACCAATGGCTAAATTTTTATTAATTCTCCAACGAGACTAAGAAACAATTTGATGAAATATTCATTTGTAGTGGTTGTGAATTAAATGGATAACGAGCACACAGGTGGAAGATTGGTCCATGTAGTATGGTGGGATAGAGGAAGTGACAGGGTGTTGTCATAGATGATGATGTGGGAGTGATGGTGATGGAGGAGGTAGAAAAACCACGTTCAGGAATGATTTTGGGTGGTACTTAGTTTGGGATTTTGTCTTAAATAACTAGGAGTGGGGGTTGGAACTTTTGGAGGGAGGTTTCTAAACCTGTGGAATTCGGACTCCCCCTCTACTAATAATGTTAGGACGACAAGGGAGGGCTGAGGAGAAATGTTGACCATCAGATCGAAGGGAGATGCATAGGATAAAAAGAAAATGGAAGGGGTTTAATGAAGTGAGGTGGAAGGTGATGGTGGGGCCGAAAAGATATGATGGATGTGACAAGTATGGTGTCCGAAGGGAATCAATGGATAAAGCTGAATAACATTAAGGTTTAGCAAATAATGGTTAATTAAAACCATTCGTTATATGCACATATATCCAATGATTTGACCTAGGATAAAAATCCTGTCATGCTCCAATTTTATTTCATTTCTTTACCTACCCTTAACTCTCCTAACATTTTTTGCAATCTTAGTCACCCAAGTGCATTTAGACTAGCAACTCAACATTTTCCTTTTATTGATTAATCTAATTCTATCCCTTATTGCTTCCATTGGATCAGATTAAACTGCTGAGCCAATTTTATTTGCTACCTATTAACAAACAATTTAAATCTAATCCAATCATGATTAAAGATTGGATCGTATGAACTAGTGTGGCATTTAAAAAATCCGCACACAACTTTATTTGCAAAAATAAAATTGACTAAGAGTAGTGGCATTTGAATGTGCAACACTTTCAGAATTTATTTTTTTTTCTTTTATTTCTAACCTAACATTTTATTTTTTGCCTTCCTTTTTAGGGAATCTATTCTAACATTTTATTTTATATGGACTTATTCATCAAAATATTCCTAACATTTTATTTCATTATTCTTTTTGTCCATATCCTAACTTAACATTTTCTTAAAATATATTTTCAATTTTTGCTAACTTACCAAAATAAAAAAATGCTACAACATCGGCTCCAACTGGGGACTATTTTCTCTAATAGAATGCAAAGAACCTACAAATCCATGTTACTTCTCCTTCGGCTATGGAGTCTTAGTTATCAAAAAATCACACTAATAGTTGAAAAAGTAAAATAGACCTATCTTTTTACAACGATAGTATTGAAATCTAGTTCAACTTCTCAGTACTAAATGTAATACTTGAGAAATCTTCCATTAACAAGATATGTGGAATATTGACCCTCTAAATTTTCTAACACAAAAGTGTTGTTTCCTTTTATTTCAGCTATAGCGTGAGGTCCAAACCATAGGTTGTCAAACTTTCCATGTTTCCTTTGTCTTCTCTTCTAGAATCCCATCTTAGAACTAGATCACCCTCCTTGAAGTCTCTTTCCCTTGCTCTTTTGTCCAATAGGCTCTTCATATTATTCTAATACTTCTTCAATTTGTATTCAACTTCATCTCTGTTCTCATTTAGTTCAATGATTTGATTTATCCTCAAGAAATCATCAGGTTCGTTAGTTTAATCATGCAAAAGCTTTAAAACTGGGAAGGCCAAGCTGGTAGGGGAAATTGCATCTTTCCCATAAACTAATTGAAAGGGAGATTTTCGAGTATATCTCTTTGGAGTAATCCTATTTTCCCAGATTGCATAAATTAGATGAGTGTCCCAACTCTTTTTATGATCTGCTAATGTTTTTCGAATAACCTTTACCATAATTTTATTGTATGATTCTACAAGACCGTTACCTTTAGGATAGTATGGAGTTGAATGATGTAGTAGAATCTGATATTTTTGGCAAAATTCAATCATTTTAACACTGGAAAATGTTGTGGAATTTTCAATAGCAATCTAGGTTGGGCAACCTAATCTAGATAAGATGTTCTCTTCAATGAATTTAATTACTACTGAATCAGTAGCATTTCTTACTAGAATTGATTCCACCCATTTAGTAAAGTATTTTTTGTAGTGAGGATCCATCTATGTTGATTACTTGACGTAGAATGAATCTCTCCAATAAAATCTAATCCCCATTGGAGAAAAGGTGCTGAAACTATTGTTGGGATTAGTGGGAGAATTGTTAATTTTTGCTTACCAGCAAACATTTGACAAGGGACACAACTTCTTACCTTTTCTCCTACTTGCAAGAACAATGTTTGCCAATAAAATCCTACCCTTAATATTCTATATGTTGTTTCTCTCCAAGAATAATGTCCTCCACAAAATCCAGTATGAAATTGATCAATGATCCCTTTAGTCTCTGATTCTATGAAACATAATAATGAGAGATTGAGTGAGTCCTTCTAATATAGATTTTCATTTATGATATAGTACTTGACTGATTTCAACTTGAGAGTTTTACATTGACTTTTGGAGAATGATGTAGGACAATATCTTGATACCAATTTGATAAAAGATATTTCTCATAAATATGTGCAGAAATGGTCTGATCTGAAGGTAAATGTTCTGGTGAAGTCTTTTCTTCAAGATGTTGGGAAGGTTCTTGTGGATTCTTCTCATTTGGGTTTTTGGAAGGCTCTTGTGGATTCTCCCTTGGTATTTCCAGAACAAAGTTGATGCCTAACACTTTACAGTTGGATTCAACAACAAGCTTAGCTAATCCTTTACCCTTTAATAGCTTTATGGTTTTGATCGTTAGATCAAACTCCAAAATTTGAGAGATCCATCTACCTCTCCTCCCATCAGTATCTGGTTGAGTGAGAATAGTTATAACAACACTGTTGGGGACATAGGCTATAATCATTGAATGTAAAACATACATCCTAAAGGATTTCAAGGATTGGGCTAGGGCATAAGCCTGCTTTTCAATTACATCATATTTGAGGTCAACATCCCTCGTGACTTTTCTAAAAAAGGCTATAGGTTGGTCATGGCAATCTTCATTCTTTTGTAATAAAATAGTAGCAAGGGTCGCTTCAAAAGCAAAGGAAAAGATATTGAGTGGTTTAGTATAATTAGGACTAGCGAAGGTTGGAGCTTCAGAGATGGATTTCTTGATTTGATCAAATGCATGTCTGGAAGAGATAGTTCATTTAAATTGATGACCGTTTTTAAGCATATCAATTATATCTTTGACAATTTCATCATAATTGGGTATAAACCTTCTTAAAAAGTTGATTTTACCAAGAAAAGCTTGAACTTCCTTTCTATTTCTTGGCAATGATAATGTCTGGATCATTAATACTCTGTTTGGATCAATAACAACTCCATCATTGGAAATTATAATGCCAAGAAATTTACCTTTAGTGATAGCAAATAGAGACTTCATTGGATTCAATGGTATTCCAATTTCTCGCATCTTTCAGAAACCTTCATCAAGTGCTTTAAATGTTTTTTATCAGAATTAGAATAAAGTGTAAGGTCATGAAGATAAATAACAAGAAATTTGTTTACCTGGCCTATAAAAGATATATCCATAGCTCTCTAGAATGTAGCTCCTACATTTTTCAAACCAAAAGGCATCCTTGCATACATGAAAGTACCCCAAGGTCTTGTAAAGGTAGTCCTTTACCTATCCTCTTTGTCAACCATAATCTGATTATAACTAGAGAAACCATCTAACATAGAATGTTTGTTAGCTCCATAAACTTGTTGAAGTAACTGATCCATATTAGGTAATGGATAGTTATCATTTAATGATGCTTTATTCAAGTTTCCAAAATCAACACAAAGCCTGATTTCACCATTCTTTTTCTTGACAGGTACTAGGTTGGCAATGCAATTAGAACATCTTAGTGGAAGAATAATTTGTGCATCTAACATTCTCTTAAGCTCTTTCTCAATAGTTGGTAGAATAAATAGATTAATTCTTCTGAGCTTTTGCTGGTAGGGTTTAGCTTGAGACATTAATGGGATCTTATATTTAATGAAGGATGTGCCATAAGTTTCAAGATCAGCATAAGACCAAGAAAAAACATCTTTGTACTTTCTAAGTAACTTAAGATATTCATATTTAACTTTTGGCACTAAATACGTTGAGATTTTTATGTTCTGCACTAGTTCTTGGGTTCCAATATTGATTTCTTCAAGGTCATCTTTATGAGAAATGGATGGAGGATTTCGAGGGACATCCTTATAATTGAATAATTTCTCTGAAGGAATTAACCCTTTAGGAATGAAGTTGGTTGATAATTGTATGATGTCATGATTTGCAATTTTAGAATTTAACTCTGAATCATCAGCAACTTGAGGATTGAACATATCAAGATTGTCTTCATCAATCTGTAGAAGAGAAAATTCACCTACAATTTGAAGGGAAGACTTTAGTTGTTCATCATCCTCAAACATCTGCCAATGCTTTTTGTTATTTGGTATAGATGGCCTGTATTTAACTTGTATTTGGTATAACACTTGGGTTTGATCAGGAATCTTAAATAAGCTTGTAGAGACAGCTAAAGAGTCTGCATGTAAGTTTTCATTTCTAGGGACATAAGTTATGTTGAAGGCATCAAAGAAATTTTCAATGGAGTCCCAAACCTTATTCCGATAAGATCTAAGCCTAGGATGCTTTGTTTGGCAAATATTTCTAACTTGTTTTACAACGAACTCTAAGTCAATGAAGACACTTAGGTTGTGTACCTTTAAACATTTGGCTAAGTAGATGGAAAGCCTCATATTCTGCTACATTATTGGTAACTTCAAAATCAAGTTTGAATTACTGTGTAATGTTTTATTTTTCTGGTGAGATTAGTACTACCCTAGCCCCTACTCCATCCTTTGTACAAGAACCATCAAAGAATATCTTCCATACATCAGTTGGATTCGATATAGGGTTTTCAATTACATATTCAATTTTTACTTGAGATTCATGTATTTGGTTTGAAGAGAGTTCAAAACAACCAAAATCTTGATCAATAGCATAGATGGGGTGGTTCTTTGGTTGATTTTTTTTGCATATAGTGTGCAAAAATCTAACTTCTCTATACAACCTAAGTTGTTCTCCCCAAGAAACTGGAACAGTGGCATAAGACATGTCCATTTGAAGAGTTCCCCCTAATTTGGCACAACAAGACCTTGAAAGGAGCATTCCAAATATGGGAGGGATATTAATGACAACTATATCTAATACTATGCTCTTTACTAGGATTTGGCCAAGAGTGGCTACTAAATCCTTAATCATTCCTAGACAAGGTATCCTTTTGCAATCAAAGGTGTACAAATCATGATACGATCTAGTTATGTCAAGATTTAACTTAGCCATGATGTTTTTTGGCATAAGATTATGTGATGCTCTAGAATCAAGCATACAATTGTATAGCATGGAATCATTTATTTTTAGTGTCACATAGAAACGAGGTACTATTTCATCTATCATATCTGAGCTAGAGCCAAACAAAATTGTTGGTTTTTCATCTTGAAGGCTAATAACATCACTTTCAGCATCAACTGAGGTGTTTTTTATCCATTTGGAGACTTGATTTTTAAATCTAGGGTTTTTGGAAAGTTCTGAAAGTGGTATGGGGATTTTAACACTTTCTAACTCCTTTTCAACATTAAATGTAGTTAAAACTATTTTTACAAATTGAGTTGGATCAGATGATTGATTTAATGGTCAAATGGTAGTTGTCTGAGTTTCTACAGCTTTGGTATGAGGTTCAATTGTTGGATGTTCTTTAGGAGGTCTTTGAGGGCCAAGTCCAGGTTTAAGATAATATCTTTTGTTCAACTATGCAATTAGGAATTCAGAGAAGGCATGGTAATTGGAATCCTCTAAGGATTTTTGATCTTCTTGAACTTTCTCATGTTCTAAAAGAGGAATAATAGTGGTTTGAATCAAAGGGGTATCCGTATTGTTAATGTCTTCAGTGATAGTCATTGTATTTTGATCAGGATGTTGATCCTCTATTAGTAAAGGAGTTGGAACCGGCTGACCATTACGAGGTCTTTAAAGAATTTTCAATTATGCATTTCTTTTGTATTGACCTTGATTTTTATTTTGAGGTCGAGTGGCTATCTGTTGAACTGTTCTAGTTTGAGTCTCAATCTTGGAAAATCTATTGGATATATTTCTAAGATGTGAAGTGATCTCATCTATTTTAGAATCTTCAGTTTTAGTCTTTGAAGAAGTAGAGACCCCTTGACTAGATATAAGTTTTATTTGGGCCTTTTCCTCTATAGATTTTAAAGTGGCTCAGGCAACCCTATTTTCTTCTGCCTCTATAGCATTAGTTTGCATGTCTTCAAGAATACTTGAATTTCTTTCTCTTAACATTATGGAAAAATCACCTTCAAAGGATTTTTAAAATCTAAATTTGGCTACTGCTGTAAGGAGTTTGCAATCAGGCGACATCTTATGATAAAGTTTGTTGAACCTTTTGATAAAATTAGATAGAGGCTCACCAAAGTTTCTTTTAAGTTCTTCAAACCTATTCAAAAAGTAAAGAGCATCTTTCTTCACACCTCATTGGTTTTTGAATATTTTTGTTAGATCCTCCCAATTTCTAATGGAATTTATAGGTAACCGCCTAAACCAGGTTCTCACATCTCAAGTGTTTGGACAAACAACCTCATGTAAAAAATTTATTGTTCTATCTTCATGTTATCTGTGAAGTCTAGAAATGCTTGAAGATGGTCCTCAATTGATGAACCAGTTTCTCAATTATACCTAGGAAGGTGCTTTAAATATCCAGGAGGGAATGCATCAAGATTTTGAGGTAAGACTAAAGCTACATATCTAGCCAGTGAAATATGTTGGAATTCCATAGTAGAAGGTGGTGTATGAGGTGTTTTTGTTTATGAAGAAGAAGAAGAAGATGGTGATAGAGAGGGTGTATAACTATGTGGAGGTGAAGAAGGAGGAGAGGTCTTGAATGAATTTAAGGGAATCTTAATAACTAACTTCTGGACTTGAGAATCAATATCCTCTTTTGTTTCAAAGAATGGATTTGAATATATAGTAAATATCTCTTCAAGTTGTTTAGTAGTAGAAGATTCAGGTTGTTCAAAAGTGGAAGGGAATGAATAAGTAGTGGGGGTTATGAAGTCTGTAGGTTTGTATTTAGGTAAATGAAAACCCAACTCAGACTCAGATTTAGGTGATCCTACTGGTAATGGGGGTTCTTGACATGATTCAAGTGAATGAATAAGGTGTTGTGCTGTAAAACAACCCCCCATTTCATAAAACTTTTACACAAAATCTTAATATGATATGGATCCCTTTTAAATAAACTTAGTTAGATGTGTGAATAAAATGGTGTTTACATCATCACAAGGAAAGTCCTTATTAAAAGGCCTGATGTAAATGAATCATTTTATAAAGCCTTTTAGATAAAAAACAATGTGTTCCTTTAAAAATATTATAAAACCATTCTACATTGTGATAAAGCAATCGGAGATCGCATATCGCAATAAAGGAAACACACATAAAACTAAAACCTCACCCAATTCTCCGATCCGAAAAGGAAATCGAAATCAGCAATCGGTCGTGTCAATAATAAAGGGACATATGAAAAAGCCTAATCAAAAATCCTGATGCGATAAAGAAAATTGCAATTGGAAATCGACAGAGTCATATGACAAGGGGATAAAGCTTAAGCTAAATCCCGACTACAATTAATTAATTAGGGCGAGCATCTCGAAAGGTAAACATATAGTAAAATAGTTTGCATGAATTTTACTCCACTCTATTGTATAATGTTACCTCTTGGTAAATCAGAGATATTCATTGAAAATACTAAAGCCCTTACCTTTGACACTCCTGATCGCCGATTTGTGATTTATCGTCGATCGTCGATCAATGAAATCTAGAGCACACTTGAAATAATCATTCGGTATACGATCAAACGAGATGGGAATTTATGATATTATTTACCATGATTGGAAGTTCAAATGGCTATTTAATATCACAGTTAAGGATATATCCTTTAAAAGGTTTCATCTGTGGTAATCCTTAACTGTATTTCATTTATCATATGCCAATCAAAGTAATTCTATTCATTATCATATTGGCTTGTAGCAGTACTATCTCTATATTACTATTTGCAACTGTTTGTGTAGAATTCCTCCAAACCCAAAAATCAAGCGAAAATGGGGAAGAAATCAAAGAAGTCCACAACAACTCCTCTAGCCAAAGAAATAGAAAAAAGCAAGAAGGGATTGATCTCAAACACAATGTGTCATGGCCTAGGAAATATTAGCTGGGAAAGCATTTACAATCTGATAGAAGCAGAGGAGCCCGAAGAATCATCAGAGGAAGCCACAACAGATTCAACCAACAAATCAGAGGGAACTCTTAAAGAATTGGCTTGTTCTTATCTTCACAGGATAGTAGGCCGAGATAAAATCCACAATATACTGATGTGATAAGATGGGTGGTAGGGAAAATTCCCATGTCTGATAGAACATTTTCCACAGTAGATGGAAGGATATTCAGCTCATTCTAGCCTGAGGATCTCAGGAAAATGTATCATCTACCGCCACCCAAGAAGTGAGACAACAAGGCATTCCTAGAAGCGTTTGCAAAAGAAAACGAATCAAGGTTAGCCCCAATAAAGTAATGGAGGCATTTCCTAGAGAAACACAAGCACGAGTCATCGGGTAAGTACTCTGTTGACTGATTGGCTTCCCCTTATTGCTATGCTAGAGCTATGATGTGTAGATTATGGGGACAACATGATTCTATCAAATTCATTATAGAAATGGTCCCCCTAATGGAAGCTGCAATCAATGGTTATGTGATGGATTGGGCAAATATTTGGTCTAATAAACAAGCCACAATGATTTTAGAGTACAGAAAAAATGCACATAAAGCTTCCCAAACCATTCCCTCTTTCTATTACAGTGCATATATTATGGATACTATTTTCTTTAATTCGGAATATCCGATACTCGAATGGAAGTAGAATTCTCAAGATCCAAACCCAATTCATATTTATCATCAACAGTTATGGAAGGCTCACTAGAAAAATCACCTGTATAAAATTTGCAATGGTTTTATTTTACCTGTATATTATCGTATTTTTAATAACCCTACTCCCACAATATCCCAGGAAGCAGAGACTCACATGACAGCAGTAGGTAGTTGGTTCGGGGAGGAGAAGTTTACCTATGTAAGGATTTTTGGTAGCCTCACTGAACCCCATGTTCTCCCCCTGTATGTGCCTGATAAATTGTTAGCTCAGGAATTGGCTTATGAAATAACAGTGGAAGGAACATCCAGAACCCTTAGGGATTCAAAGAAATACATGTGGCCTATATTTCCCTTGCGATTTGGCTTTTTCACTTTACATGACTATAAGCATATAGAGAAGGAGACAAAAAAGATTCAAATGCTGAATCTTGCAACAATTCCTAACAGGCAATATCGTCCAAGATAGGTTGCTTGTAATGTCACATCTCAAGCCAAACTTTCCAAATTCGATCATGAAGTAGATGACTTCAATGATTTATTCACTTCAGCTGAATCATTATTTCAGGTTAAAGGATTGGTCATGATGAAATATGAAGATGAGGGTTAGAAACATTCAATAGGCTTAGAGACCAGAGGTTGCAAACTTTACCTTTAGACCTATCAACCACAACCCCGAATGTCCAGCTAAGCGAAACTGAACAAGAAGCTGCCGATAAAACTCCTGCAGTGGAAAAAGTTCCTGAGAAAGAAAAAACACCAGAGCAGGAGCAGGGACAAAGAAAAGGCAATGAAATCATTGATTGAGACATTCATATTAATACCAAACTATTGAAAGAATGGCAACAATTTGACTTAGTCATCAACATTACCAAGAGCTTGCAGGGATTTAGTACGCCTGAAATGACAACTGGTCAGAAGACAACAACTAATACAGTTCCGACTGAAGGAACTAGCAGCCAACCCATGACTCAAAATGATGTAGAAATCATTCTAGAGAACCCATCCGATGAAATTGTTTTTCATATAGAAGAAATACCACCCTTGGATGTCTTCGACAACCCTAAGCAAAGGGCTGTAATAAAGAGACAAAGGAAAAAGAGAAAACTTGATCAATCTTCCCTTTTGCCTACATAGATGGAGATAAGCAATGTGGTATGGAGAGAGGAAGTCAACCCTTTAGAATATATTACTAAACTCTCTCAGTATGCTAGAGCATACAAAAAAGCTACTATGGACAAGGCATTGGAAGTTAGCAATTTACTAAACGAAAAAGGTCAAGCGATTATCTTGTTAGAGACATAGGTACAGGAGAAGTAGTAAAGGATAGAACAGTTAGAACAACAATTAGCAGCACAAAAGCAGTCAAATGGCCAATTAAATGAGAAATTTATCAAAGACAAACAGAGGATAGATCAACATGTAGTTCAGAAGAAAGAGGAACTATCTCAAGCATTAAACAAGCTGAAGTCCATGAATGAACAGTTGAGCAAATCAAACGAAGAATAGATCACTCAATTTTCATTGCAAATAGAAAAGTTCAAAGGACTTCCTCATGTGGGACAATTCAAATCAGGGGCTCTCCAAATTAATAAAGCACTATCTAATCAGTTGAGCTTATTATTTCACAATATCTCTCTCACTCTTCCTCTACGCAAAATTTCATCATCTACGATTGATAAGTCTATTGATGCAACACAAAAATTGGAGCAAGCAGATGAGAAATTAACAGAGTTTCTCTCTTGGCAGAAAACCAAGGAAAGACAAGCTACAAATCTACCCCAAATTTTGGAATCACATAAGGAAATCTTGTTCCTTGAATGGCAAACTCAATTGATGAAGGCAGGACGGGCAACATCACGATGCAGATTGAAGACTAGTAATCTGATTGAGTTAATTAATGATACTCTTTATTTCTCAAATTTAATTTCAGAGTTTACTCTAGGGAAACTACCATTGGTCAAAGGATTGGAGCAGACATGGAAATAGGCACTGGAAAAAAGGGAAAGATTGATCGCGGGCATTCAAACTTTAACATGGGAAACCTTTTGGTTCTTTCTTGTTAAGCCATATAGTCAGCGAATACCGATAAAATGCCTCATTGATGCAATTGGTTACATGATTCTTGAAATTACTGATACCACATATACTACCATGTTACATTCACGCATGAGTCATCCTCCATAACTACAACCACTACTCGCTATTTGCCAACTCAGGCCACAAGATAGTCAGGCGAAACAATGAACCATTCTGACCGACTACAAGAATATCTATTTTGGGAATATTTTCACATATTTGTGATTTGGTTATACTAGCACACAACATTTTCATTTCATAGTTAGTTAGTATAGACAGTATTTCTAGACCCTTTCATGTTTTTGGAAAGGGTCCTAAAATTTTGTATTAAACTTGGATCGAAAGTTGCACTAAAGTCTTGATCCGATATATATATAGTATATATATATATAATATATATATATATATATATATATATATATATATATATATAATATATATATAATATATATATTTATAAGAACTGGGAACCTAAATTCTGATTTTTAATGAAAGAGTACGTTTATGTGATACGCACTATTGCTTCTTGTAAACGATTTCCATGTTGAAAGGTGGGATCTGAATGCGATTGATATTAGAGGGGGATTCAAATTAGGTATGGTATATTATCCTATGTTTTTGCTTCATTCTTTTATATGAATTAGTGTTTATTCATTTTGCTATTATTGATATATGTATGCACTTTCACAAAAATTCTTTGACTTATCACTATTGAATGTTTAAGAGTTGTTATTTTTCATTCATATTTATGTCAATGATATATAAAGAATAATGTAATCATGTTTTAATTATTACTTTGTTCAAATACTTGAACAAAGTAATTATCGTATGAATAAATCTTTTTGTTTATAAGTAGAGTCATTTATATCCCTACTTGCTGATAAGAATCATCAAGAATTACACTAAAGAGAAAGACTTCCCAGGATAGATTAGTTATTTATATTGTTGCATTTTTAGAATAAATCATCCATCATTACCATTAGATATTAGAAAATCAATCACTTGTCCACCCCATTTATAAATCATTGAGTAACTGGTCCCATTATATCCAGTTGGAGCCACCACACCAAACAGAAAAGGGGATACCTTTAAGGTCCAGACTGGGTGGTTTTCCCTGATGTTGATGCAACGATTTTCAAGGCATCAACATTTTTGGCACTAGAAGGAGGGCCTAAACTATGAATGGCGAGCAAACCCAAATCTATAGTCCATTCTAAGAGCAAATCTCCCTCCACTTCACCTTCAGCTTCTCCCTCGCATGCTAGAACTCTAGTTTTCAACTGAGAAGTAGAGGAGACAACTACCACTGCTCAAACCCAAAATATCTCAGGTAAATTAACTCAAGAGTCTCCTGAAGTATAGTCTCCAATCCAAAAAATTCAAGGATTCTCAATATCACCATAGAAATTTGAGCTATCTCAAGGCAGTGTGACTTCGCAATTCATTCTTTCTCACCCCCTCACCAGACTTTAGAGTTAAAATCTTGGTATTTAACCTACTAAGTTACCTTTTCCTAAAAGGAAAAGGGCAAGAAATACAACTGAAGGATTTGATAGTGAAACCTTCTCATCATCATCATCCATTTCATCTTCTCCATTGCAAAGTCAACCATACACTCCTCCACTCCAGATTGTCGTTCAAAAGGGAACTGGGACTTCAACATCTGCTTCTCAACCTTCTCAAACCTCAATATTTGTTCCTTCCCAACCATCTAGAACTTCATTGGCATTATCATCCAGTAGTAGCTCGATAATGGCACAAAATCCATGGAATAATACTGGTGCAATCACAATGCCTGCACCTTTCAAGCCGTTGCCAGCTCATCCTGAAAAATGGTTGCCAAAATTCAATCTAGATGCAGGCATATAGGCAGATGAACACATGAATAGCTTTATGTTGTCAGTCAAATTAAAAGGAGTTACTGAGGAAGATGTGGTTGTCAGAATTTTCCCTTATACCCTACAAGGATCAGCTAGGTCTTCGTACTTTTCCTTACCATCAGGATCCATTACTAGTTGGAATATTTCTCAAGAATAGTTCTTGACTAAATACAGTGATGACAGATCCGTGGCAACGTTAATTAATGATCTTTCAAATCTTAGAACAAAATCTAAAGAACCTATAAAAGAGTTTAATTCACGATTTAATAGACTCTTAAATAAGATTTCGACTGCCTCTAAAACTAGTGAACAAGTTAGAAGTGAATGGTATATAACAACTTTACCTTCAAACATAGCTATCTTTGTAGATAGAGCTGCAAAAACTACTGTAGCTAAAAATATGAAAGAGGCAATTACTGTGGAAAAACATATAATAGCCTTAGAAAAGGAAACTGCTCTTGAAGATAGAAAATCTAAAAAGGTCTCCTTCAAAGATGATTCGAGAAAGAAAATGGCTAAACATTCATATGATAAGAAGGTCTCCAAAAAGTTCTCAAGACTATGTCAAATGAAATGATAGAAATCAAGAAACAAGTAGCTGAAACTTCGACTAAAAAGCCATTTAGAAACTTTAAAAAACCAGAATCAAAGCCTCATAATGCTATATCTAACGTAAAGTTAGACCCCGAGGATGATGAAGAAGAAGAGACAATATTATCATTTGAAGAAACTGAAGAAGAGGTAATTGTAGAATGTCATGGGATGTGGGAGTTCATTTTGACTGATTCGGATACAGAAAATGAACAGGAAGCTTTCCCAATAACAACCAGGAGTAAAGGCACTCCAAAACCTATTCAAGTTACTCAGAAGAAAAGGAACATAGGTACCGCTACTAAAGAAACAACTCCCACAAAGAAGTCTATAGCCACACCTTCTCAAAATCAACGATCAGCTTGAAATCCACCTTCAACATATAAAACATTGGTAGTTATAGACTCTATGGATTACAACATTATTGAAGACATGAAGGAAATGAAGGAAAATAACACTATGTTTGAACTTAGTAAACTCCAACATCAACAAAAATTGTTGCTTAAAGAGATAGATGTAGCACCTTCTTCTCCTCTTCCAAATGTTGTATTGTCCAAAGATGGCAATGAAACTGGTAAACCACCACATGGTAGAGTGGAAGCTACTGATGTTGTTCTAACTGGAGATAGATCAAATTCCAACACTCCTCCTTTTATCTTAACCTACGAAATTTATAATAGAAATCTACACAATTACTTGATAGACTCAGGGGCTTCTTCGAATATAATTCCAACTTCAGTTTGTTCTAAACGGAATATTGAACCCCAAAAGTCCGCAATCCATATTTTCTAGTTGGATAGAACTAAAGTCCATGTATTAGGAGAAATCAACTCAGTTACCATTAGGTTATCAACTTATCCAAGAGTGGTACAGAGAATTGACATTCTAATCGCTACTATTCCTGAATTCTATGGTTTGATTTTAAGTAGAGAATGGTTTGAGAAACTTCATGGTTACATTTCCACCGATTGGTCTCATATGTGGTTTCCCTACAAAGGAAAGCCAAATCAGATAAAGATTGATCGGGAGAAGCATATGACTCATACTGTAACAGAGTTTGAACAAGAAAATCAACCAATAGCATTCAACAACAACATTCTGGTTAACTACTCATCTAAATCATTCTTTGGCAATTTTACTGTTCAATCATCACCTTTCTCAATTAATGATTTCACATCTCAAATTGAAAATTTTTCCCAAATAGATTCGTCAAGGTGTGTTAAAATTACTGAGGAAATTT
Source organism: Pinus taeda (assembly GCA_000404065.3). NCBI lineage: Eukaryota > Viridiplantae > Streptophyta > Pinopsida > Pinales > Pinaceae > Pinus > Pinus taeda. Next base: position 47,432 of record APFE030911539.1, on the reverse strand, counting down.
TAAATAAAACTGTAGATAAACCTTTGTTTTGGTTATTATATTTTGATGGGTCTAAATCTAATGAAGGTGCAGGAGCAGGATGTATTTTAGTTAGTACTGAGGGAGAAAAGACCATGCTATCATGTAGATTATAGTTTTAGTGCGCAAACAATATTGTTGAATATGAAGCTTTGATTCAAGGACTTTACAAAGCAATCGGTCTTAAGGTACAATATTTGAAAGTGTTTGGTGACTTTAAAATTGTTATAAGACAAGTTAGAAATACTATACATTGCCTTTCTAGTCACCTTAAACATTATCAATCTTTGGTACAAGACCTTGTATCTCATTTCTTAACATTTAATATTTCTTCCATTCCTAGGTCTCAGAATGCAGCAGCAGACTTACTGGCTAATGTCACTTCTAAGCTCCTTCCATCTGAAGATTACAGTCTCGATAGATTTTCAGTAGAGTTAATTTTCAGACCATCGATTCTCGATAATGTCACTAACTAGTGAGTGTTAAATCATGATGATGACATTTTAAATTTCTTAAATTCTGATAAGTCCTATGATGATCAAATTATTGATGAAAGTGAGCATGACCTTCAAATGAAAGAAAAACTTCATGAAAACTCAATACCCAAACGAATGGTCAAACTTGAAGACCTTTATGACATTAAAGATAGGTTTAAATAGGCTACCAATTCAAAGCTTCAAAGCTCTACTCTGAGATTTGAATTAATAAACCTTGGTACTAAGGACAATCCACAAAACATCAATTTAGGATTAAGACTTACTTCAGAAGAAAGAATTGCATTTATCAGACTATTGCATAGATATAAAAATGTCTTCGCTTGGAAATATGATGATTTGAAAATGTATGATACATCTATCGTACAACGTACAATTCCAATGTTATCTGAAGAAAAGCCAGTATAGCAAAAATTAAGGAAGATTCATCATAACTTAGAGAGTCAAATAAAATTTGAATTAATCAAACTCTTGAAAAATAAGATAATTTTTCCTGTTAGACATTCAGGCTGGGTGTCCAACATGGTGCCACTAAAGAAGAAAAATGGTGACATTAGAATTTGTATCGATTTCAGAAATCTAAATAAAGCGAGTCCAACTGATAACTTCCCTTTATAAACTATGGAGTAGACTCTCCATTCAGTAGCTAGATTTGAATTGATGTCCTTCTTAGATGGCTTTTCAAGGTATAACCAAATTTTGGTGCACCCATATGACAGACTTAAGACTACTTTTAGAACCAAGTGGGGAACTTATGCCTATCAAAAAATTCCTTTCAGATTAACCAATGTTGGAGCCACATTTCAAAGAGCAATGGACATTACATTCAAAGATCTAATTAATAAATCAGTGGTTGTTTATTTGGATGACATTATTGATTTCTCTAAGTAAAGGTTAAATCATTTGCATGACTTGAAACAAATATTTGAACGCTGCTAAAGGTATGGTATTTCACTCAATCCTAAGAAATCCTTTTTTACTCTTGACCAAGGTAAACTCTTGGGTTTCAATATTTCAAAAGATGGTATTTATATTTATCCAGATAGAATCAAAGAGATTTCTAATATTCCATTTCCGTAGATTAAAAAAAACAATGCAATCATTTGTAGGTCAAATTAATTTTGTAAAAATATTTGTTCCAGAATTTTCACAGATTGTTTTACCATTACAAACCATGATCAAGAAAAACTTAGTGTTTAAATGGGGGCATATAGAAAAGAAAGATTTCGATTCAATCAAGAAAGTAATCATAAATCCTCCTGCATTAAACACTCCTGATTTTTCAAGTCATTTCATTCTATATACTCTTGCATTTGATTCATCTTATGCAACAGTGTTGACACAAATCAATGATCAAAACTTGGAAGCACCAATTTCTTTTTATAGTTCAAACCTTCAAGGTGTTGAACTTAACTACTCCAAAGTTGAAAAGCAAGCCTTTGCTGTACATAAAGCCACTAAACACTTTAGACCCTTTCTCTTAAAAGCTCACACAAAAGTTATAGTCCTCTTTTTAGCAGTAAGATAGTTAATAATTCAGAGGGAATTGGGAGAAAAAAGGGAAAATTGGGTCACGACATTACAAGAATATGATTTGGACATAAAACCAACACATATTGTCAAAGGTCAAGGTTTTTGTAGGTTGTTAGCAAGAGCTTGTAATATTCAGGAACATGGAGGTACAAAAAATATTGAAGAAATCAACGAGATAAATACCATTAATCCTGAATCCCAATATGCAAATTTGATATTTTACTTGAAAAATGGATTTGCTCATTCTAATCTTTCCTATAAAAATAAACATTCCATAAGACGGAAGGAAAAAAAATTTGTAATTGTTGATGATGTGTTGTTTAGAAGGAATTATGATTCAATTTTGTAAGATTCTTAGAAATACCTGAAGCGTAAAAGGTTTTCCAGGAACTACATGATGGTCCAGCAAGAGGACATTTTGGAGCTGATACAACAGCCCACAAAATCATTGATGCAGGGTATTATTGGCCCACCCTATTTAAAGATACTCATGAATATGTAAGGAAATGTTGACCATGCCAAACTACTAGTGGGAGACAAAGGAAGTCAGCTTTTCCTTTGCAACTAGTCAACATTGAACAACCCTTTGAAAAATGGGGATTGGATATCATCGGAGAAATTATTCTACATTCATTCAAAAAACACAGGAATATTGTTACAACTACAGATTACTTTACTAAGTGGGTGGAAGCGATTCCTTTGAATACAACAAACTCTGAGGCAATCATTAAATTCATAGATTAGTTCATCATTACCAAGTTTGGTGTACCAAATGCTCTTATTTTTTATAATGCATCTTACTTCTCCGGTAATTCCATACTTGAATTTTCTATCAAAAGAGGATTCAAATTGAAATATTCTGCAAACTACTACCCTTAGGGTAATGGTTTACCAGAATCTATCAATAAAAACCTTATCAAAATAATTATGAGAACTATTGATCAGAATCATAAGAACTAGCATAAGCCTTTGATATTTACATTATGGGTAGACTGTATAACACAAAATGCTTCAATAGGAACTTCTACATTTAATCTATTGTATGAAAAGGAGGTTATTATACCATCAAACTTAGTACTTCCATCACTAGCCTTAGTGTAGTTTATTGAAGAAAATCCCTCATCCTCTATTCAATTAAAACATGAAAAGATCCTGAAACTAGAGGAAGAAAGGGAGAAAGCCCAAACTACACATGCAAAGCATCCACAAATTATTAGATCTTCTTTTGATACAACTTCAATAGGCTCAAAGCATTTATAGGTTGGTGATTTGGTTTTGAAATGGGACAAAGCCCATAAAGATAAAGGAAAACACACTAAGTGTAAGAAAAAAGGGCTTGGACCATTCCAAGTTAATGAGAAGATAAGCTCATCTACATTCATATTACATGATCTATCAGGAAAGAGAGATTCTCTTCCTGTTAATGGGCTTATTTTGAAAAGATTCTTCAATTGAGGAGGTAACCCCCTCTCACTTTGTAAATATTCAATTTTCAGTGATATTGTTGTGAATAATTAGTTATTTTCTATCTTAGGAAATAAAGTTGCAAATAGCCTTCTATTGGTCTTTACTATATTGAAAAAGTCACTCAAAAGAAAATAGTCTTAATATTTACTTTTGATAGATGGAAGCATTGAAGGAAAAGGAAAATTCTAAGAAATTAGGTATAATTAAATTATGAAAACCCTTTTCATTTTTGTGAAATCTTCTCAAAACTTGAAAATACTGTAAATCATTCAAAAGTTTTAGAATCTTTAAAAAGGTTATCAATACAAAACAGAGACTCATTCAATATTAGCATCTTCAAATTTCAAAATTGTCATCCATGTTCTATTAAGGAGAAAATTATTCACCCCATCCATCAAAGTTTATGATTTTTCAGAGTGTAATTCTAAAATATATTTGATATAAAAGATAAGACGTCTTATCATAAGCCTGCTTACCATGTTCATAGGGAACTAATTCAATTGACATTACCAATACTACATACCGAAATAGGGTAATGGCTTATAATTATAAGACAAGGGGTCTCATCACGAGCTAGCTTGTTCGGTTAAATTACAACCAGTGAATGGCATTGTCAATGGCTGGCCACCAAACCAGGACAATGGCTTTTTATCTTACAAAATAAAGAAATAATGAAAAAAGAAAATGAAATACAAAAAATGTGGAAACATATCTTTTGGATTTATTCTTTTAAATTATACTCTAAAATGGATGGAACAATGAATGATTAATGGTTAAAATGTAACCCTGCCGAGACTATGGACGTTTGCTGGCAGCAGTGGCTCTACCTATGACAAAGGAGTCATTATACAAGGTAAATTGGAGAAGTCTCTTGTTTTATCATTATCAGCCAATTAAGGTTTACTTAAAACATAGAATGTATTTAATTTTGAAATGAGAAGGAGATAGCAAAAATTGTTTTCATTATATTCAGAATTTATGACCCACTAGTTATATTAGATTTTCTCTATCAATTAAGGTTTTCAAATTAAGAAAGTTAAAATATTATATTACTTTCTCAGAGATAATTGTTTTTTCCAATGAATCGCCAATTGTTGTGCTGTAAAACAACACCCCTTTTCATAAAACTTTTACACAAAATCTTAGTATGATATGGGTCCCTTTTAAATAAACTTAGTTACATGAGTGAATAAAATGGTATTTACCTCATCACAAGAAAAGTCCTTATTAAAAGGCCTGATGTAAATGAATCATTTTATAAAGCCTTTTAGATAAAAAACAATGTGTTCCTTTAAAAATATTATAAAACCATTGTACATTGCGATAAAGTGATTGGAGATCGCATATTGCAATAAAGGAAACACACATAAAAGAAAACCCCACCCAATTCTCTGATCTGAAAAGGAAATCACAATCAGCAATCGGAGAAAGAAAATGCCAAAAATATGTGAAACAATTCCTCCTCAACTCTTTCGATCCGATAAGGAAATCGCAATCGGTAATCGACCGTGTCAATAATAAAGGGACATATGAAAAGGCGTAATCAAAACTCTCGATGCGATAAATAAAATCGAACAATCGGCATAGTCATATGACAAGGGGATCAAGCTTAAGCTGAATCTCGACTGCGATTAATTAATTAGGGTGCGCATCTCGAAAGGTAAACACATACTAAAACAGTTTGCATGAATTATACTCCACTCTATTATATAATATTACCTTTCAGTAAATCAGAGATATTCATTAAAAATACTAAAGCCCTTCCCTTTCACACTCCTGATCGCCGATTTGTGATTTATCGCCGATCGCCGATCAATGAAATCTAAAGTACGCTTGAAATAATCATTTGGTATATGATCAAACGATATGAGCATTTATGATATTATTTACCATGATTGGCAATTCGCATGGCTATTTAATATCACAATTAAGGATAGATCCTTTAAAAGATTTCATCTGTGGTAATGCTTAACTGTATTTCATTTATCATATGCCAATCAAAGTAATTCTATTCATTGTCATATTGGCTTACGGAAGAACTATCTATGTATTACTATTTGAAACTTTTTGTGAAAAACTCCTTCGAACCTAGAAATCCAAAGAAAATGCGGAAGAAATCAAACAAGTCCACAACAACTCCCATAGCCAAAGAACCAGAACCAAGCAAGAAAGGATTAATCTCAGACACAATGTGTCTTGGCCTGGGAAATACTCGTTGGGAAAGCATTTACATTCTGATAGAAGAAGAGGAGCCCGAAGAATTATCAGAGGAAGCCATAGCTCATTAAACCAACAAATAAGATGGAACTCTTAAAGAATTGGCTTGTTCTTATCTTCACAGGATAGCAGAGCGAGCTAAAATCCTACCATATACTGATGTGGTAAGATGGGCGGTAGAGAAAATTCCCATGTCTAATAGAACATTTTCCATAGTAGATGGAAGGATATTCAGCTCATTCCATCTTGAGGATCTCAGGCAAATGTATCATCTTCCACTAGCCGAGAAGCGATAAAACAAGGCATTCCTATAAGAATTTGCAAAAGAAAACGACTCAAAGTCATCCTCGATAAAGAAATGGAGGCATTTCCCATAGAAACACAAGCACGAGTCATTGAGTAAGTACTTTGTTGAATCATTGGCTTCCCCTTATTGCTATGCTGGAGCTATGATGTGAAGATTATGGGGACAACATGATTCTACCAAATTCACTATTGAAATTGTCCCCGTAATGGAAGCTGCAATCAATGGTTATGTTATGGATTGGAAAATATTTTGTCTAATAAACTAGCCACAACGATTTTATAGTACATAACAAATGCACATAAAACTTCCCGAACCATTCTCCCTTTCTATTACAGTGCATATATTATGGATACTATTTTCTTTAATTCCGAATATCTGATACTCGGATGGAAGTGGACTACTCAGGATCTAAACCCAATTCATATTTATCATCAACAGTTATGGAAGGCTCAATACAAAAATCACCGGTATAAAATTTGCAATGGTTTTATTTTACCTGTATATTATTCTATTTTTAATAAGCATGCTCCCAGGATATCCCGGGAAGCAGAGACTAACTTGACAGCAGTAGGTAGTTGGTTCGAGGATGAGAAATTTACCTATGTAAGGCTTTTTGGTAGCCTCACTAAACTCCATGTTCTCCTCCTGTATGTAGCTAATAAATTGTTAGCTCAGGAATTGGCTTATGAAATAACAGTGGAAGGAACATTCAGGACCCATAGGGATTCAAAGAAACACATGTGGCCTATATTTCCCTTGTGATGTGGCATTTTCACTTTACGTGACTAGACGCATGCAGAGAAAGAGGCAGAAAAGATTCAAATGCTGAATCTTGCCACAATTCCTAACAGGAAATATGATCCAAGCTAGGTTGGTTGTAACGTCACATCTCAAGCCAAACTTGCCAAATTTGATCATGAAGCGGATGACTTCAATGATTTATTCACTTCAACTGAATCATTATTTCAGGTTAAAGGATTAGCCAAGATGAAATATGAAGATGAAGGGTTAGAAACATTCAATAGGCTTAGATACCAGGGGTTGCAAACTATGGCTTTAGACCTATTAGCCACAACCCCGATAGTCCAGCCAAGCGAAACTGAACAGGAAGCTGCCGATAAAACTCCTGTAGTGGAAAATGTTCCTGAGAAAGGAAAAACACCAGAGAAAGAGCAGGGACAAGGAAAAGGAAGTGAACTCATTGATTTAGACATTCATATTGATTCCAAACTACTGGAAGAATGCAAACAATTTCACTCAGTCATCAACAATACCGAGAGCTTGCAAGGATTTAGTACACCTGAAATGATAACTGGTCAGAAGACAACAACTAATACAGTTCTGACTGAAGGAACTAGCAACCCACCCATGACTCAAAAATATGTAGAAATGATTCCAAATAACCCATCTAATGAAATTATTCTCCATTTAGAAGAAATACCACCCTTGGATGTCTTTTACATCCCTAAGCATACAGTTATATTAAAGAGACAAAGGAAAAATATAAAACTTGATCAATCTTCTCTTTTGCAGGCACAGATGAAGATAACCAATGTGGTATGGAAAGAGGAAGTCAACCCTTCCGAAGGTCTTACTAACCTCTCTCAGTATGCTGGAGCATACACAAGAACTATTATGGATAAGGCATCGGAAGTCAGCAATTTACTCAACAAAAAAGATCAAGTGATTATCTTGTTAGAGACACAGGTACAAGAGAAGTAGTGAGGATAGAACAGTTAGAACAGCAGCTAACAGCACAAAAGCAGTCAAATTACCAATTAAATGAGCAATTGCTCAAAGAAAAATAGAGGATAGCTCAACATGTAGTTTAGAAGCAAAAGGAACTATCTCAAGCATTAAACAAGCTGAAGTCCATGAATGAACAGTTGAGCAAATCAAAAGAAGAACAAATCACTCAATCATCATTGCAAATAGAAAATTTCAAAGGATTTCCTCAAGTGGGAGAATTCAAATCAGAGGCTCTCCAAATTACTAAAGCACTATCTAATCAGCTGAGCTTATTATGTCACAATATCTCTCTCACTTTTCCTCTATGTGAAATTTCATCATCTATGATTGATAAGTTTGTTGATGCAAAACAGAAATTGGAGCAAGTAGATGAGAAATTAACATATTTTCTCTCTTGGCAAGAAGCCAAGGAAGGAAAAGCTGCAAATCTACCCCAAATTTTGGAATCACATAAGAAAATCTTGTTTCTTGAATGGCAAACTCAACTGATTAAGGCAGAAAGGACAACATCATGATGTAGATCAGCGACTAGTAATCTGATTGAGTTAATTAATGATACCCTTTACTTTTCAAATTTAATTTCAAAATGTACTCCAGGGAAACTACCATCGTTCAAAGCATTGGAGCAGACATGGAAATAGGAGCTAGAAAAAAGGGAAAGATTGATTGCAGGCATTCAAACTTTAACATGGGAAACCTTTTGGTTCTTCCTTGTTAAACCATATAGTCAATGAACAGTGATAAAATGCGTCACCGATGCAATCGGTTACATGATTCCAGAAATTATTGATGCCACGTATACTGCCCAGTTACATTCACGCATGAGTCATCCTCCATAAATACAACTGATGCTTGCCATTTTCCAACTCAAGCCACAAGATAGTCAGCCGAAGAAATGAACCATTCTAACCGACTACAAGCATGCCTATTTCGAGAAGATTTTCATATATTTGTGATTTGGTTATACCAACACACAACATTTTTATTTCATAGTTAGTTAGTCTAGATAGTATTTATAGACCCTTTCATGTTTTTAAAAAGGGTCCTAAATTTTTGTATTAAGACTTGGATTGGAAGTTGCACTACTATGCTTCCGATATATATTTTTTTTATAAAAACTGGACCTAAATTCTGATTTTTAATGAAGAGTACTTTTATGTGATATGCACTATTGCTTCTTGTAAGAGTATTTTCTGGTTGAAAGGTGGGATATCAATGTGATTGATATCAGAAGAGATTCAAATTAGATATGGTACTATTATCTATGTTTTTGATTCATTCTTTTATATGAATCAACGTTTATTCATTTTTCCGTTATTCATATATGTATGCGCTTTGACAACAATTCTTTGGCTTATCACTATTGAATGTTTAAGAGTTGTTATTTTTCATTCATATTTATGTCAATGATATATAAAGAATAGTGTAATAATGTTTTAAATATTACTTTATTCAACTACTTGAACAAAGTGATTATCATATGAATAAATGTTTTTGTTTATATGTAGAGTCATCTATATGCCTACTTGTTGATAAGAATCATCAAGAATTACACTAAAGAGAAAGACATCCTGGGATAGATTAGTTATTTATATTGTTGTATTTTTAGGATAAATCATCCATCATTACCATTAGATATTAGAAAATAAACCACTTATCCATCCCATTTATAAATCATTGGGAAGCTGGTGCCATTATATCAAGTCAGAGTCACCACACCAAATAGAAAAGGAGCTTCCTTTAAGGTCTGGACCAGGTGGCTTTCCCTGATGTTGATGCAACAATTTTCGAGGCATCAACATAAGGATAGATGATTTGAAATCAACTCTTATATCTAAAAGTTCAGGAACCCTAGGTGATAAATGAGTCCAATCTGAATTTGATGGAATGTTACTATAGGGATCAACTTGTAATATATCTTCAGACTACATGGCTGAAGAAGAAGAAGATGGTTGATGTCTTCTTCTAGAACTTGCCTTTCTCACAAGTTTTTCTAGATCTGACAGAGGACTAACTGTGTCGGATTCAGAATGGGATCTAGTGTGCTTAAAAGGTTCCAGTTTGGCACAGTGGAGTCGCCAGGAGAAAGATTTTCACCTATCTAGACCTTTAGTCACCTTTAAAGGAATAGGATTTATATCGTTGTCCCAGGAAAACTTGTCAAATTCAGTTCCCCGACAATGATGCTAGATTGATGTTGTTTCTCTGAGATGATAATGGTCAATTAATCATGCCAGAGAATCTAAGATATTTGTTTTGGGGATTTTGGTTTTGGTCTTTTATGGACGACCAATACATAGACAAACTGTAAGAATGATTTATTAACTATTTTAGATAGTACTAATAGATAATCAAAGGGCTGTCTTTTAACTTCATACAGTGATTTGAATTTATAAGGTTTTGTAGAAAGAATTGGAAGGAGATATGATTAATTTAGATTTCAGACAGAAAGATAAATTATCATAAGTGGAAAACCTTTGTCCAATGTTCAAAAGTTAAATAAACTATGATTGAGATTACATAAGATGTTGACAATTTTATGATTTAGATGGAGCCTTTCAGATAGACAGTCCAATATCTCAGTCTCTTTATGATAATAATTTAGAAAGGAATTTTAAGAATACTTGTAACATAGTTATTCTCACCTGATATCTCTGTAAAATTCAAACACATCAAGAATAAACAAAATGAATGAAACACATGATAAAATTATAGAAGAAAATGAAATTGTATGAGACCAAATTTAGAATCCTTTGCTTTATTATCATTGATCTAGAAATAGTTTATACATCAATGTTTTTACAAAATTGCTTATGAAACATAACACCTTTGATAACTCGTAGAAGACATTTATTTATACAAGTTAAGTGTTAAGAAAATGTATTAAACAAATTTACAAAAATAGCTTAATACAAAATTAGGAAAAATTAACTAGTAGTTGATCTGTCACTATTTCGCTGTTGAACTGTTGATGATTGCTCCTTGAAATTCTAAATGTTGTTGACCTGTTGATGACCGTTCCCCAAAATACTGAATGTTGATGATCTTTCATTTAGCCAAGTAATTCAGTTAACTATTCCCAGTGTTTATTATGTAGCATAGATAACTTAGTTACCCTTCGAAAAATCTCATCCATTTCTGTATATTCAGTAAAAGTAGGTTTTAATAAAAATATGTCTTTTATTTCATTAAGGATGAAAAAGGTATCTCGGAGGGCATTGAGCACAAGCCTTGGTGTTCATGTACCCTTTATATTTGAAATTGTAGTTGCAATGGTCTTGACCTTTGTAAGCTTTCAGACATAGTCTTCAATAGGCATTAACTTATCAATTATCACAAATATGGAGGGAAAACCCTTGCTGTTCAAGGGTTCCAACTTGTTGAAAAAATGTTGGACTATGACATTAACACTACTGCACTTTTCCTCCAATTGAAGACTGAGATATTTCTTTGTAATAACTTTCTTCACTTCCAGTATGGCTATTGTCCTATCATGATTACCCAATTCTTGAAGCTCATAGTTGTCTTTAGAATTCAGAAACTTGATTATATCAGTGGCTATTTTTGGCTTCTGCTCAAATTGATTTGAGATAGTTTCAATAGCTTCTTGAGCTTTTTCCAACAAGTCTTTTTGATCAAAAATTATTCTGATATAAGGCCAGATATCTTTGATTGATTCAATGATCTCTTCACATATAATATCCTTTACTGAACCCCATGTATTTCCAAGGTAAGATCATTTAACTTCTTTCTGCAATACCTCAATTTGATCTCTTTCCCTCTACAACTCAACTACATGTGAGTTGTCTGCAACGATTTTCATATGTTGTAGTGTCTTTAGATGATCCTGCAATTTCTTTATTTCCTCTGTCTGAATAGACAGGTTCTGAAAATATTCAACAAGCTATTGAACTCTTTCTGTTCTTCATGTGGTTGTTATTGTGCCTGATGTAGAAACTGTAGTCATACGGAGTGCTGCAAGAGGAACTACATCCATTGGAATATTGGCCTTTTCACAGCTTCCTTTTTCTCTTTGACAAGTTTTTTCATTTGTTCCTCCATCTGTTTTATTTGCAGATTTTGTTCCATGATGACCTTCATCATGTCAGATTTCTGAGCCTTATTGTCTCTAATTTATTTAGTCATTGGGTCCTCTAAAGCTAGCAATTTGAGGTTCTTCCCCTAATGCTGAAACCTCAACATTTTTCTTCTTGACAATCTCTTCTGCAGCATTTATATTGAAGGGATCATATCCCATATTCAGCACCAGATCTTCCAAATATTTGATCTTGGTGTCTTTTGCCAATGAAGAAACATTCTAAATCTTGAGTTGTGACTGTGTATTATGTAGGAATTTACAGGGTAAGTTCCTTAGACAGAACACCAAAAGGACACCGCTCACAAACAGATCACAGATCAATACACCAGTATTTTGACGTGGTTAAAACCCTCAGAGAGGGAAACAGTCCACGGCCTGCGCCAACGTGGCTACTACAGGCAATGTATTAATAAAAGAATGAAAATTTACATAAGCTTCTCTCATGCACGGTTAACCTACAAATGACCCTCCATGTGCTTTAAATAGAATTCATGGACCAATCGGGTGTCAAGCCACGGATCAAGTGTCGGTAATACCGAGGAGAGAATGAACCGTAACTCTATACTAGACCAAGTTGAACTTAACTATTTCCTATGTGTCGGAATATCCTAACAGTTTGAACTGGGGAATGAAAGTTGGTCAACAAGTTGTACCATTTTGCCTTCATACAGGAAACACATCACCCAAAAGAGTGAGGAAACAATAGCTCCCATGCTGTAAATGTAGTCACACCGAAGGAGTAGATTGTAATCTAGTTTCCCTTGGACTACCATCACGTTCAAATGAACGATTTTCCTTCTCAAAGTTATAGGCAAATTTGGAAGGATCCCTAATGGTCGACTAGTTCCTGTATTGAAGCCATACAAATTTCGAATCTCAGGCAGAAGCGATGGCGAACCAAGCGCTTTCTAAGCAGTTGAGGAAAGGATACTCATAGAAGCCCCTTCATCTATGATAGTGCTAGCCATGATCATTCTGTAAACTTGTACTACGATTCGGAATGGTACATTAGATGGTAGGTGGGGTCTTGCTAGTAGATTCCAATCAAAGGAAACGACTACATTTCTTGGAGGAGAGACCGAATAAACGGCCGGATGAATATCTTGAAATGGGGAACTTCCCTCCTGTGGTAAAGGAAAAGGTAAATTTCCCCCATGTTCATCAGACTTTGTATTAACAAAAAGAATTTGAATGGTGTCGATCTCATTCTCATTGGAGACTGTATCATCTGAAGGTGGACCTTCTGAAGGCAAGACTGGGTCGACTGCTGTCTCACCCTGTTGAATTTGGTCTGATGTGGACTTAGAGGGTTTATCTTCAATGATAGGCACTTCAACTGACAACAGAGGTATGTTAGTCGAATTTTCAACTAGCGATGGACTCGGCAAGAGTTTCTTGTATCCATGTGGAAGTCACTATGGTGAAGCAGGACTGTTATCCAATACTCTTTTAGCTTTGTCCAGAAAAGGACAACAATGGAGGGCATGATCACTTTCACAAAACCTACAAGGAAATCTGGATCTTCCTTTTTGTCCATTGACTTCATTTTCACTATTCGATGGTGTACTCTCAACATGATCAACAGAGGTTGAAGACACCAGATTGTGCAAGTGGGGAGTCCAATCTCTCAAGATCCGTGGGATGCAAGGACAATCTCGATGATAGTGGTTACCTTTGCAAATTTCGCATGGAGATTTGGGTTTGGAAGATGCAGTGTGTGGATTTTCATCGGACGATGCATGGTTGCCCCCATGGTTCTTCTCCTTCCCTTTCTTCTTCTTCTCAGCTACTTGGTTTTTAGTATCACTAGTTTCACCAAGCGAAGAGGAAGAAGGAGAGGGAGAAACAAATGAAGTAGAAGGTGGGGGAGTAGCTCCAGTATCATCTGGTTTCTGATTTGATTGCTGAGGAATTACGGTGTTTTGAATGACAGAGGTCGAGAAAAGTCATACTGGCAGGCCAATTGTGAGTCCTGGAAGGGACAATGTAGCCATATAAGGAGCACCAATATCTCCCCAAGAGGAGAAAGGACTAGGATTTCCCCCAAGGGAAAATCCTTGATTGGTGGATTCCATTATCTCAGCCTAAGATCAACAAGGGAACAGTGATGTTACTCCGAATTAAATGAATTTTATTATGCTTTGACACAACTTGCTTTTTTAATTTTTACGAGTCGAGAAAAAGCTAAAGGTGACTCTAGTCACCTTCGATTTTTAATGAGCCTGAAGTGACAAGTGCTCAGATGGACCTTTTCTTTTAAGGAGTTGAAAAGGAATGAAAGAGACTACTCTGGAAATCTAGACAGAGGGATTACCAAACCAATTGCAAAACTGCAATATACACCTCGGTGGTAAATTAAAGAGAAATTACGAAGGACTTTATGTACGGCAATCAATCTTCCCGAATGTTGTGTTCAGTGCATTGTGATTGATAGGGCGGCAGACATAGATTCCTAAGGATAAAGGATATTAGCCTATTGTGGTCTCCCAATATATACTTGACGGTATGTGGGACCACAAGTTTGTACTGGCACCTGTCGTATCAAAGAGGAGGAATCACCCAACATACGATGAAAAGGATAGTTACCAGGCTTTACAACGCCGGAATACGTCTCTAGCCTAGACTTCTAGATGTTGTGCGTTAGGTTCCAAAGCATTTTTATGTTCATTGAGGTTGATTTTATAGTTGATCTTTCTTAAGAATTTTGCCTTTCAAGGTTCACTACGTGATGTAGATGTACAAATCCTAAATATGCAATCTAAAATGATAAACAGTCATTTGTTTTCTTTTAGCAATGAAAATCCTAGATACTAAGGAAAGAAGAGTACGATTCTTTCAACAAAGAGCAGAGAGAACACACTAAATGCACTTTTCCTAAATAAATTTCCACATGCAGTCTAAATGCAAATGCACATGCATGTATTTGTTTTTCCTTTTCCTTAATGTGTGAATGCCAAAAAGGAAACTAAGTACAGATCTGAAATACTTTCTTCAAAGAGACTCTTTAATAATTTCTTTTCAAAACGAAAGGAAAACTAAGATGACACTTTCAATTTCGAATGGGAAACTTCTTTCGACACTTCAAATACTGACAATTCAAATAAAATACAATGAAAAAAGTACAATCAACTATCTAAAAGAGGAAGACTTCATGACACTCTTTTTCTTGACTCAAAACAACAGTTGCGACACTTTCGAATCAAAAGACAACAATTCGATTAAGCTACTTTTTGCAAAGGAGGACTGTAAATGATGAAAATACATAAAAATAATTTACAATTCCTTATCAATGGAGGCTGAATAATGTAAAGGAAGAAAGCTTCAACAATGATATACTGATCATAAGCAGAAAAACTTCTTAATAGAGCTGAAAACAATGAAGAAAAAAAAACAAAATCCAGAGAGGGAAATAGTCTCATTCAATCATCGTACCTTTCCTTAAGGGAAATAGGGATGCATCTCACCTGTAGCACATGGCAGGTGCGATGCATCCAGACTGCCAATGAGAGATAGTGCGATGGTCCAGGGATGAGACTAAGCTTGGTTTTCACTCACAATTTGCAGCTAAGTTCAGGAATTTAGGCCGAGCTTATCATGGACAGTAAGCACAAAGTATAGGGGTATGATCTTATGAGGTTATTGAGCCACCAACAAGGCACTTAGGATGTTTGTAAGTCAAATGTTCAGTTCATAAACCAACTCGGAGATTGACTGAAGAAGCTTTGATCTACTTTGCAGTTGCATAGTAAAAGTAGTTCGAAGGCTATTTAGCTTAACTTCAGGCTCCGTTTGTAGTTTATAAAGCAAACAATAGTAAAAAACAAACAAGCTATTCATTCCCCAGTGGAGTCTCCATTTTGTTTACAACAAAACTAGTGTCTATTCAGATCTTCTAGTCCCACTAAGACAAGTAGCTATCTTAGAAACAAACAATTCGAAGTAACTTGTGTTTTACTTTATGGGAGATAGATAAGAGAGAAGAAGAGAGCACCAACCTTAGTCTTTCGCTTGGCTCCTTGCTTGTTTCCTCTCCCCTTTGATAGATCTTGCCACTCCTTTATCACTTGTCCCGCTTCAAAGAACACCTGTAGAGGCAAAGCAACAAGAAACCATCAAAGCATAGAGATCTATGATACCATAAACAATGTAGAATCAGAAGTACATTAACCATACAAATGCATACACAAATACAAGATACAAAAATATACAAGTATATGGAGGAAAACTCAAATAACTTTATTGATAATAGAAGTAGAAGAGAGGATTACAACCCAGCTGTCTGATCCAACATCATCCTCCCAGCATGAAAGCCATCTTCACCTCATGAAAAGCTAGATCACCCAACAGTATAATGTTTCACAGAGAAACCAACAACACTTCCTTACAAATTACAAAATTCCAGCCTCTAGATCTCTAAGATGAGGGATCCAAACATAGATATTTGAAGGGGGGTGAGTTAGCTTCTAGGTTTTTGATTAGTGTCATTTCACTGATAGTTTTTGGTTCCACTTGGAGATTTCATGATCTCTTACTCATCCCTAGGTGAATTCAGAGAGGCAAGTGTGATATGAGAAATTTCTAGAAGATTCTTTGAGTTTCCACCTATCAAACTTCCTTTTCCATTTTTCTTCTCTCACTTGTCGCACCCTAGAGTAGGGATTTTCAATATGCATCGAACCCCTTGTGTGTAACAGGTGAGATGCATCGCGCCCTCAGCATGGAGCAGTTTGTATGGTCCAATTTTGACCAGTGTTGAGTAGTTTTTCAGGGGGAACTTCTGGGAAATGATGTAATCAGTTGACCTTGATACTTTAGGGTTTGAAACAACACTTTTAGGGGTTTGAGATCCCTTGTTTTATTGACATATGTGATTGGGGTTTCAATGTCCAAATATGTCTATAACAATCCAGAAAAGATACAGGTAATTATGCACTTCCCAATACCTAAAACGGTCACACAAGTACGTAGTTTCATTGGTTGTGCTAGTTATTATAGACGCTTCATAGAAAATTTTGCAAAAGTAGCACACCCAAAGTTTTGATTACTAACAAAAGATTCAGAATTTGTGTGGACAAAAGACTATGATGCAGCATTTACAAAAATTAAAGAGTTAGTTTGTAGTGCTCCGATCCTTAGAGGACCTAACTGGGAAATACTGTTCCACATTCATACGGATGCCTCTCAGACAACAATTGGTGCAATGTTGGGATAACAAGAGGATAAAGTACCTTACGAAGTCTACTATGTTAGTAAAAATTTGGCTCCTGCTGAATTAAACTACACAGTGACTAAGAAAGAATTTCTTGTTGTCATTTATGCCATCGACAAGTTCTAGCACTACATTACTGGGTACCCTACTTTTGTGCACATCAATCATGCAGCCATCAAGTATTTAATGAATAAATCTGTTACCCTTGGTCGAATTACAAGATGGTTGTTGCTACTACAGGAATTTGATATCACTATAGTAGATAAACCGGGGAAAGACAATGTGGTCGCAGACTTTTTATATAGTATAGAACGTGATGGTAAGGAAACACCAATTGAAGATGATTTTCCGGATGAGCATCTTTTTTGCAGTTTCTACTAACACTTCGTGGTATGTAGATATTGCTAATTATCTTGCTATATGTAAAGTGCCTCGTCATCTGTCCTATTTGTTGGAAATAATACTGAGAGGGGGGGTGAATCAGTATTATCAAATTCTTTTCTGTATGTCTTTCTTAATTCAAACTTCAGATATGTATTATTAACTTGTATGTCAGTACCATATAATAATGAGCATGAAAAAAGAAAAACAGATAGTCACACCAAAGAACACTAGATATAAGGTGGAAACCCAATGTGGGTGAAAACCACCTGCCTGCAATATGTCTCTATCTTCTTAGAAACTTCTTTTACAATGATTTTGTACTGGTGCAGTCCTTTACCAGTACGCAGGCTACAACCTGCAGAGAGCTACAACTCTCTCTCGTTTTCTAGTCTCTCCTGAAAGGGAGCTACAACTCCCTACTTCTTTTCTTTCAAGGACCACTTTTGATAAATTTTCAAACTGGATCCATAAACATCAAATGATCATCAGGTACAAGTAAATCACCCAGTCAACCAGATCCACAATAACAGTAAACTAAACCTAGAACACCTTATCAACAGAAAAATTTAGTCAACAAAAGATCTTAAGACAGATACACAGTTTTTATTACTCTGGCCAGCGTGGCTACGCACTTCACCTTCTGCTTCCTTGTGTATACCCGCAGAGTTCCTTCAGCTGTGCCGTGTGCCCACGCACTGCTTCTTCTACTGCGCTGCGTACAGTATGCACCCAGATACACTATCGCGCCGCGTACTGCCACTGTAGTCACGCACTCAGAAAGAATATCGCGCCGCGTACTTTTACTGTGCATACGCACCTGAACCACTGTTGCGCTACGCACCCACGCAGCCCTTCTTCTTCTGCTTCGGCGTACCCACACAGTTACCCTTCTTCTGCTCTTTGTACCCACACAGTTACCCTTCTTCTGCTCTGCGTACCCACGCAGTTACCCTTCTTCTGCTTTACGTATCCACACAGTTCGCCTGTTTCTGCTCTGCGTACCCACGCAGAGGCACCGTTAAACACCTGCGTACTTCTAATTAGGGCCGAATTTGCAGATCACCAGTGTGCTACAATTAGTCGGATGCCCAGATCTGATCATGCGCTCGAGAGATCACCCTTCACAAATTCGCTTTCCACTTCACTTTCATATAGATCAAGCTTTTGAAACAATAACCCAATATTTCAGATATTAAGATATTCAATTTGCAAAAGATGCTTAGCCAAGGCATCTCCTTTGCTTTATATAGGCAAGCTCCTCCTAAAATCATGGATCAATACCACGAGCCAAAACCATAATAACACAAACACCGTCGGCTAAATACCAAAGATCCCACGTGTGCTTTTCTCTACCTTGAAGTGAGTGCACTGGGGGTACGCACCTCCTGAACGGCTGACCTGCATGTCTGGCTGCGGTCCCTTCACGGTGTACCTGCGGGTATGCATCTTCTGAACTGTTTTCCTACGTACGTCTTAATTTTCAATATATTGAGAGCTTTTCCACGGGTGTTGTCATCAAGTACAACGTCTATAACATATAGCCATACCAGAAACATAATGCCAACAATCTCCCCCTTTGGACTTGATGGCAACCTTAAAAACTTCAGCGTCATTCTACCCCTTTGACATCAAGGGCAAAGGGTTATGCTCCCCCTAAGAACATGCTCCCCGTGAATATGAACCAGATCTGCAAAGAAGAACCATAATCCACCAGACACCATCAATGACCAAGAAAGAGATAGAGACATATTGCAGCTATATTCAGACCAGCTTCCATGATATCCTTTTGTACATCCTCCATAATGCCAACAATGCATTATATGCTCCCCCTGAGCCAGTGCCAACCATCTCTTATCATGACCGAACCTTTCCCTGAGTCTGTTTTGCTGCCCTTTCTCCTGATCTCCATATACGCGACTCTGCAGCCTGTAACTCGCGTATATACGCGACTTATCTTCATTATATCAGTGTATGCAAGATGGAATACTGAATTTCTTCACTTTCAGTATCCCCTGTGTCTGTTATGTCAACTAACTGAGTTATATCACACCTTTCTGTCTCTAATTCTGTCTTCTGAAACTGTGATGATGTATGGTCCTCTTGTTTTGAACTTTGAAATTTTCTCTTACATTCCCTTGCTTTATGTCCAAGTTTGCTGCATGAATAACATCTTACATATTTCATGTTCCTTCTATTGCAATCAATTTCTTCGTGTCCATATGCATTGCAAGCAAAGAAATATCCTCTGAAGTACTTGGGATGTGTTGATCTTTTGTGATGGTCTTGAACCATTCTACTTCTACATCTAGCTGCAACATGTCCAAGATTATGACATACATAGCATTCAACATTATTCAGTGGAGGAGTAAAAGATTTCCTTTGAAGAAAC
>APFE030911539.1:4084-25592 GCA_000404065.3 Pinus taeda | reverse complement strand
AGGGATCTACAACCCCCTACTTCTTTTCTTTCAAGGACCACTTTTCATAAATTTTCAAACTGGATCCATAAACATCAAATGATCATCAAGTACAAGTAAATCACCCAGTCAACCAGATCCACAATAACAGTAAACTAAACCCAGAACACCTTATCAACAGAAACATTCAGTCAACAAAAGATCTTAAGACAGATACGCAGTTTTTATTACTCTGGCCTGCGTGGCTACGCACTTCACCTTCTGCTTCCCTGCGTATACCCGCAGAGTTCCTTCTGCTGTGCCGCGTGCCCACGCACTGCTTCTTCTACCGCGCTGCATACAGTACGCACCCAGATACACTATCGCGCCGCGTACTACCACTATAGTCACGCACTCAGAAAGACTATCGCGCCACGTACTTTTACTGTGCGTACGCACCTCAACCACTGTTGTGCTGCGCACCCATGGAGCCCTTCTTCTTCTGCTTCGGCGTACCCACGCAGTTACCCTTTTTCTGCTCTGCATACCCACGCAGTTACCCTTCTTCTGCTCTGCGTACCCACGCAGTTACCCTTCTTCTACTCTGCGTACCCACGCAGTTCACCTGTTTCTGCTCTGCGTACCCACACAGAGGCACCGTTAAACACCTGCGTACTTCTGATTAGGGCCGAATTTGCAGATCACCAATGTGCTACAGTTAGTCAGATGCCCAGATTTGATCATGCGCTCGAGAGATCACCCTTCACAGATTCGCTTTCCACTTCACTTTCATATAGATCAAGCTTTTGAAACAATAACCCAATATTTCAAATCTTAAGATATTCAATTTGCAAAAGATGCTTAGCCAAGGGATCTCCTTTGCTTTATATAGGCAAGCTCCTCCTAAAATCATGGATCAATACCACGAGCCAAAACCATAATAACACAAATACCTTCGGCTAAATACCAAAGATCCCACGTGTGCTTTTCTCTGCCTTGAAGTGAGTGCACTGGGGGTACGCACCTCCTGAATGGCTGACCTGCGTGTTTGGCCGCGGTCCCTTCACGGTGTACCTGCGGGTATGCATCTTCTGAACTGTTTTCCTACATACGTCTTAATTTTCAATATATTAAGAGCCTTTCCACGGGTGTTGCCATCAAGTACAACATTTGTAACATATAGCCATACCAGAAACATAATGCCAACACTATTAGGAGTAAAGGAAGATCATTCACTAGAGTACCCGATATTCATGGATGGCAGGATACCTCTTCCAAACGGGGGTTGATCAGCAAATTTGGCGTTGTGTGGCAGGAGATGATATTTTCAAGATATTAAAAGTTGCACACGGCAGACCCTGTGGGAGACATTTTGCAGATAAAAGAACAGGTCATAAAGTGCTACAAATGGGATATTACTAGCCCTCCATCTTTCGTGACGCTAAGGATTACGTGTGGAGGTGTGATAGTTGTCAATGGATGGGACCGCCTGGGAAGGCATATGAAATTCCCCTGCAACCCTAGATAGTCCTTGAACCATTCGAGAAATGGGCCATCGATTTCGTTGGTCACTTCAACCCACCTTCACATTAGAAGGCTTACATCTTGGTCTGTACCAACTATGTAACTAAATGGGTGGAAGCTAGGGCGGTCACGAGAGCAACTGAGCAAGTGGTGGAAGACTTCCTTTTTGAAGAAAGCTTTGCTAGGTATGGGACTCCAAGAGAAATTGTATCAAATGGTGGATCACAGTTTACATATCATATGATAGAAAAGCTAATGCAGAAATATGGGGTCAAACATAGAGTGACAACCCCCTATCATCCCCAAGCGAATGGACAGGTAGAAAGCACAAATAAGGTTTTGGAAAATATCTTGACAAAGACAGTAGCAATCCATCGCTGGGACTGGGCACAGAAACTTCCAGAATCTCTATAGGCATATAGCACAACATGGCAGAATACAACAGGGTTTTCTCCATATGAATTAGTCTATGGAAAATCCCCCTTGTTTCAGGTGGAATTTAATATTAGTACACTCAAA
This sequence comes from Pinus taeda, assembly GCA_000404065.3. Lineage (NCBI taxonomy): Eukaryota > Viridiplantae > Streptophyta > Pinopsida > Pinales > Pinaceae > Pinus > Pinus taeda. Next base: position 23,591 of record APFE030911539.1, on the reverse strand, counting down.
ATAGCTCTGGAAGTAGGCCTAGATTTATCAGAAGCCTAAAAACATCGACTGGAACAGCTGAATGAGTTGGACGAGATTCGAGCAGTGGCTGTCCAGAAAACTACTACTATTCAACAGTAGAGAATGAAATGGCACGATAAATTTATCAAAACTAAGGTGTTTCAGGTGGGGGACTGGGTGTTACTGTATGACTCCAGATTTAAGGATTTCAAAGGCAAGCTCTGCACTCGCTAGATGGGCCCATATCAAGTGGACACAATGTTCAACAATGGAATAGTTAGACTAAGTACAATAGATGAAAACCATACTTAGTTCCTAGTAAACAGACACCATCTTAAAAATTATATCACCATCCAGTCTCTAAAGATGCTTTTGTTAAAAATCTTTCTGCTTCATCTGATTTAATGGTCATTGGAAAACAAGATACCCTCACTCTCGCTCTAATTATTATATATATATATTATATTATATATATATATATATATATATATATATTGTCGTTTACTTGCTTATCTTTTGCAGGAACAACAACAAACAAATATGGCGAGGAGAAATGTAACACCCAGCGTTGGCACTTTATTAGTCAAATATTGTTATATTCCATTGTTATGCTAGATGTCATTACTCCAGAACTACCATTACGCAGTAGCTGTTGTTACTCTGCAACTGCCATTACACCATAACTGCTATTACTCCATAACTATCGTTACACCGTAGCTGTTGTTACTCCGCAACTGTCGCTATGCTGAAACTACTGTTACTCCATAACTTCCATTACACTGTAGTTGTTGTTACTCCAAAACTGTCGTTACACCATAGCTATTGTTACTCCGCAACTGCCATGACACCGTAGCTACTGTTACTCCGCAATTGCCATTACACCGTAACTGTTGTTACTCCGCAACTACCGTTACACTGTAACTATTGATACTCCATAACTGTTGTTACACCATAACTGTTGTTACTCCATAACCGTCGTTACTCCATAATTGTCTTTACACCATAACTGCTATTACTCCATAATTTCCGCTACACCATAACTGTTGTTACTCTGCAACTGTCGTTACACTGTAACTGTTGTTATTCACTGTTGCCGCAACTTCAGAAAAACCATTACAGTTGCTGCTACTTCAAAACAGCCATTACTATTGCTGCTACTCACTGTTGCCACTGCTCACTATTGTCGCTACTCACTGTTGCTGCTAATTCAAAATAGCTGCTACTCATTATTGTTGTTACTCACTGTTGCTGCTACTCACTGTTGCTACTACACACTGTGTTGTCACTCCATCAGGTAAGTCCGCAGGTATGTCTTTATCATTTTATGGATTTAATTGAATATTCCAAAAAGGACAATTAAACGTGCCAAGGACGGCCATCAATAAGTTGTGGGGGGGGAGGACTATCGCAAGAAATGATAGCGTACCACGAAAAGTCATTTAGTGCACATAAATCCCACTCAATCGAATATAATGATTTTGGTACTTCGTAATCATATTTTTTGAAAAGCGTTGGGATGCAGATTTGTACACACCAAGTCATATCAATCATTTTCCCCACATGCCACATTTAATTTTCATAACACACCACAATACCATCTTAACTTGCCATTATTTCCAAGCATACCAGTATTAGAGTTGTCATTATTCCCATACGTACCAGTACTGTTCATCCAATCGTTCCCAAATCAACCATGACGTTATTTCAATCTCCAACGGTTTGGAGACCTGTCACTCTCTCTTGCCAACCAACTACAGTCGACGTGCTAATTTCACCTCCACAACAATGGGTGGATGATCTATTCGACATGAACCCGAGAACACAAGGGCAGTTCAAAATAATCGAGAGGTATGGCAGATTTTCCATAACGCAGGATGGGATGTGTATTTCAACAGGTTGAGGGGGTTTAATGAAGGTATGACAGTGGAATTTGCATTGAACTTGGGAGAAGAAGGCTCTTAGGTTCGCAGAGTGGAGATCCCCGTAACAGAAGAAATCATTGGGGAAGTCAGTGGGCTTCCTCAAGTTGGGGAATGATGATTTGTGGGAAGAACCACTCTTCCGAAATTCCCCGAGGCCTTCCTTCAAGCTGGAGAAAGCATATCACAGAAAGGAAGGGGGTATGACAAAAATTCGCTACCATATCCGTGGGGAGAAGTAGCAGAATTCATAACAAAATATATGATGTGCGAAGGTATATACTCCACAATCTTCAAATATCACCTATGCATATTAGCTCACTTGCGATTTCCATAGGTAGAAGCTTTCTTCATGAATTTAACCTACTTCCTGCTAAGGAGCCTTCATCTAATGGCACATTTGGCTCAGGGGGCTCGACAAGTATTGGTGATCATCACTCACCATGGGTTGGTTCGACTGCTAATAATGAACGCCATTGGACAGATTCTGATTCTATGGGAGTTGTTTTAGGACTCCACGAAGGAACAAATAGTAGCTACTATGGCCACTAAGGCAGAAGAATCTGAAGCTATGGAGGAGGATCCTATGGAAGATGATTATGTCGACCAGGAGGAACCAGAGGAAATAGAGATGGAAACAGAGGAACTGGGGGATGAGGTAGCTCCCCAAGATCAAATAGGAATTATGGAGGCAATGACAGATATGGGGGCTGATGTAGAAAGGCCCACTAGTACCACGAATGAGGCTGTACCACAAGAACCAGCTTCACCCGTGGAACTAGCAAAGCGAGCAAATGTTATGGCAGTCATGGGAGCAGACCCACAACAAGCCAGCGTGGGCGAAGCAGTCGATATGGTGATCGAAGGACCCCACAAGGATCTCCTGCCACCATGGAGATAATGGAGGAGGAGAATCTGGTTGAAGAGGGGGTCATGACCACTCCGATCTTGGAACTCAGAGAAGAGGAAGGACAAAGACAAGAATGGCCCAGAGTTGAGGAAACTATGGGGCCCGTGGAGGAAGCAGTAGAAGAACCAGCATGTGAAGTTAACACTGAACCACAAGAACCAGCGTTAACGTCGAGGCCAAACGTAGAAGATGCACCCCAGTTCCCTTTCTTCACCTCGATTCCAAGAGGAGGGAGGGTAACTCGTTCCCCTCGACGGGGAGAAAAAGAATATTTTGCAATTCTGGTGGCTCTGAATCTGTTACAAAGGCCACAATCTTACAGAGTGGAAGCCAATCAGGTGGTGGGTTCCTTGGAGCAAGAGAGGAGAAAAGAAAGTCTGGAGGTTGGAGAATTGGGAGAAACCCCAGTAGACACAGCAGTGGGAGAGTGTCTCGCCAGCACATTGCCAGTTGTAGTGGATGTGCACGAAGAGAAGATCGTTGTTGGTGAAAAGGAGGGACCAAGTGAAACAATCCTAATGAATGAGCCAATGATACAGCTAGGAGAGGGGGCCGTTGGGCACGAAATTAGTGGAGAAGAGCGAGCAAGGAAGGAAAATCCCCCATTCAACACAGCAGAAGATGTTTCGAAGGATTTAGCTCCGACCGAGGAAATATTAGTCAAGAAAGAGTGGATAGAGTTGTGTGAATAGCGAAGGCTTCCAATGAAACAAAAATATTAGATGTAGTTCAAGGAAACGATGCGGCTCAAAATGGAAGTAAGGAAGCTGAGAAAGAAGGTTCACAAAATGAATAAACAAATAAAGAGGCACAAGCGGTGAGCCAAAAAGGCCAAAACTATCAGGGTCGATGCAGAAACCCAAGTGACCAGATAGTCATGACCTCTGTTGCCACTCAGACAGACTCGATCGAACAATTGTTTGAAGATCGGGAGTATTCCTTAATAGCTAAAATTTAGTCCTGGAAATCTATTGTGGCTGAATACAAAAATGAGATTAGAAGGACTGAGGAAAGGGCCTCCACAACAATTTTTGGATATGTGGAGTGCATAGATATTATGAGGTTACGACATGCAAAACAACAACTCAAGATGGAGCAGCTGGAGAAGAAAGTGGTAGAGCTGAAGGCCGATAAGGAGTAGATGTTCAATATGGTGCAAGAGGTTATGGCATGTCATCCCCTTGCTTCTTGTTATTCCTTATTTTTACAGGAATGTTTCCTTTTATTTTGCGTGGAAAGTATTAGGGATGAGATCAGCTATGAGATGGAGGATGGTGTGCAATTCCTTCAAATTTTGTGGAGTCACGATGTACCAATGCAACATCTGATGTGTGAGTTTTACTTGCATGAGTACTTACTGTGGCTGGATAGATATTTTAACCCGATCCCATATGTGCGGGACATTCATTTAGGGGACCTCACCTCTTACACTTTTAATAAGATTCAGTGGCAGAAGGCTAGTAATGCTTTTGAATCCAATCAAGTTACAAAGCCATTTATAATAAGAGGGGAACATGAGAGGTCAGACACAATGTTCAATAAGCACAACACCTTTCTAGGGATTGGGGGAAACAAAGATAGAATGGTGAGAACACAAATATGGTGTCTTGATCTTTGTGTCGAGAAACTCACCACATTTCAAAATGAAGCCCTTAGTTGCTGTTAGAGGAGGTGGATGAGGTCACCAACAGCCATTTAGAAAAAAGAACCTTTTGGGGCACCAAATTTTGCACAAGTACTTACCAGGGCGCCCAAGTATGTGGCATGTGTCCAGAAACGTGGGACCCGGTGGATGGGGCTCTGGTTTCAGTCTCCTGTTCTCTGATTGCCTACCGAAATTTATACTCCTTCTTATGATGTCTTGGCGGATTAGTGGAAGGAAGTTGTCCTTTAAGACGGAAATAAAGTTCCAGGGACAGAAGTGGCTGCAAAATATGATCTTGCCCAGCTTCATGAAACATACAGCCTACGGAACCCAGATTTGCGAGGGCGACGGACTGCATGAGGACATGTAGTAGGCTAGTTGGGGGGAGATGTTGGGTGCCAAATCGGGCCATCTTTCTATCCATTTCCACTACCCTTTTTGACTTTTTTGCACTCATTTACCTATGCTGTTATGTTAAACTTACAAGTTAAATTCCCCCTTACTTGTCCTATTGGTATATTTTGATTAATGAAGTAAAATGCACGAATTCTATCTATTTGCAGTACTAAATTGTGTGTTTGACTGCAGCATGAGAATAGGAACCCTCAACTCAACGTATTGCAATAGATCTGGCAACGGCTGATCAAAAGGAGGTCGCGCAACTCGAGGAACAGGCTCCCTGAACTATTCTTAGGCCTTCTTACTATCTCATACATTTGATGATGATACCATTTCAACCGATGTATATCTTTGTATCTGTAGTTACCATGTTTCTGAGAGATCTATTAATCTCCCTCGCTGTGTATAAATTGCAAGTTGATCCTGTGGATGGGGGTTCACCCATCAGTATTGTAAACTTCTATTATCAAGTAATAAAAGATCACCCATTTTTTTGTTCTAATTCTTTTCGTGGCTAACATAGCCTTGATCAGAGCGCTGGGCCCGCTTTTCTAATTAGGTGCTGCATCTTTGTGTGTGTGTGATTTATCAATTTATGTTTGTTGTTACAGTTCTTTACTATTTATGATTATTTATGTTGTTCTGTAAATTATTAATATTTCATTTATGTTTTGAATCTTAAACCATGAACCCTTGGTTGGGAATAATTACGCATCTGCCCCTACATATACCTTGCACGTTGCCTTGAAAGGATACGCACTCGGATTGATAAGATTAATGTCGAAATAAGCTAGATAAATCAACCCTACCTGGACACCAATAGTAGCAGCATATGGATGAGTCTATAGCTCCAATGCATAGTATTTAGGTTTTAATCATGTAAAAAAATCACCTGCAAATGAATTCTTAAAAAAAGAAAATATACAATGGCGAGAAACACAAAACAAATACACAAATATTTTCCTCTGGATCCAAAAATTGGGACTAACATATTGATTTTTCATTTTATTCCTTTCAATGTTACAATACATATATATATGCATGTTGAAGTGTTCATAAACCCCAATCCATTAACTCTAGACTAGAACAAAACTGTAGTTCCCTAGACTAGTTCTACAAAATACCATGGGCAGAAAGCCATCATGCCCAAAACCATGTGCGAAAATCATGTGCAAAACCATAGGCAGGTTCGGCTACCTAATATAGGGTCCAAAAATATTTTCCTAGGGCGCTACCCCAAACCCCATATAGGGGGACTACCACACCCTTGAAACCCCTCGCGAGTGTGAGTAGTCATGGAAAGAATATAACACACACCCAACATTCTCCCACTTGGTGCTTTCTTTCCACACAAGGGGTCATAGGATAGCTTAGCCATTGGTCTAGCCATGCAATGCCCATTTTTTCTCTACACCAAGAAAAATTCTCAGTACTCACAGACTTCGTTAATGCACTTGCAATATTCTTCAAAGTTTTCACCTTTACCAACAACACACTTTTGTCCCTCACAAAGTGATACTAAACATCAATGTGCTTTGTCTTTGAATGATAAGCAGGGTTCTTTGCCAAGAAAATTACAATTTGACGATCATAGTCTATCCTTATATCTCGATGTACAAACCCCATACTTAAACACAATCTCTGCAACCAAACAGATTCCTTGCTCGCATGAGTGGCTGACATGTATTCTACCTCTGTAGTTGAATGTGCCACTACAAACTATCTCTTTCTTATCCAACTGACTGCACCTCCAAATAGTTTAAATACATACCCACTTGCAAATCTTCTTTGATCCATATCTCTAGCTCAGTCTGCATCAAAAAATCCATATATATCTAAAAATCTATCCAATCCTGCCCTTCCTTGGTAGCGTAGACCATAATCACTAGTGCCATGCAAATACCTGAAAGCCCACTTCAGTTTTGTCCAATGCTCCTTCCCTGGTTTTGACATAAGCTTGCTCAATACTCCCACTGCATGTGCAATGTCTATTCTAGTACAAACCATTGCATACATCAAGCTATCGATTGCACTTGCATATGGAACATGGGACATGTCCTCTTCCTCTTCTTGTGTCTTGGGAGACTATTCAACATATAAATTTACACCTATAAGAATAAGAAACTTCAACGGTTTACTATCTTGCATATTAAACCTCTGCAATGTCATCTTGACATACTTTCTCTAGGTCAACCAAATCTTCCTCTTTGCTTGATCTCATTTAATTTCCATGCCCAAAATATAGTTTGCGGCACCAAGATCCTTCATGTCGAATTCAGGGGACAACTACGGCTTCAAATCCTGGATAATTTCTTTGTCATTTCCAATCAGCAACATATCATCCACATACAAGAAAAAATAAATAACAAAGCCACCAATTAATTTAAAATACACAGTGATCCGCTTTGCTTTTGGTGAAGTCAAGTACCTGTATAAATGTACCAAATTTATAATACCACATACTTGGTGATTGTTTTAACCCATACAAATACTTTTTTAAACCTGCACACCAGTATTTCTTTCCTTTCACCGCAAAGCTTCAATTTTCTTCATGTAGACCTCTTCTTCCAAATCCCCATGAAGAAATGATGTCTTCACATCCATCTGTTCTACCTCAAAATTAAAGCAGCAACAATAGATAAAAGTAATCTAATAGAATCTACCTTGGCAACAGGTGAAAAAAATATCACCAAAACCAATTCCCAACACCTGGGAATAACCTTTTGCTACCAACTTAGCTTTGTATTTCTCGACCTTGCCTTCTGCACTCATCTTTTTCTTAAACACCCATTTGCTTCTAATGGGTTTCCTTCCAGCTGACAACTCCACCAGATCCCAAGCCTCTTTTTTGTCCAAAGATTCCATTTCATCAAGCATGTCCTCTTTCCATAGTTTTTCATCCTCTGAATCTATTGCTTCCCTGATAGTTTTGGGATCATCATTAGTAATAGATAAAGAAAAATTTAAATAGAAAGTAGATGGACTATACCTTTATTGCTGCCTTCTTTCTCAAACTTATATTCTCACAACTGGAGTTTGTGTATTTTCAACTTTTGATTCTTGCTCTATTGTAGAGTTTGATTCTTTCTCCTTTAGATCAAACTCTATCTTCTTAGGTTCCTTTGGTACGACTTCATGCTTAATAACATCTTTCATCTCACTAAACACCACATCTAGGTTGTGCACAACCTTCCTTTTTTCTTAGTTCCAAAGCTTATAACCTTTTAAACCATCCTTATACCCAATAAAGATGCACCTTTTAGATTTACTATCCAACTTAGTTATTTTCTCCTTTGGAACATGTACATATGCATCACAGCCAAATTCCTTGAGATGTGAAAGAGAGGGTTTCTTACCAGTCCATACCTCATGTGGAGTCTTATCCTCCAATTCTAATGAAGGAGATTCGTTGACCAGGTAACATGCAATCTCCACTACCTCTGCCCATAATTCTTGTCCTAACCTAACACCACTGAGCATGCTTCTAACATTTTCCATCAACGCCCTGTTCATTCTTTCTACAACTCCATTTTGTTGAGGTGTGTATGGAGTAGTCTTCTATCATGCTATACCACGTGTCTTTCATAACTCTTCAAATTACTTCTTGCAAAACTCTCCACCATTATCTATCCTTGGCACCTTTATCTTATTCCCTGTCTGGTTTTCCAACAGAGCCTTAAATTCTCTAAACCTGTCAAAGACTTCAGATTTATTCCTGAGGAAATATATCCATGTATTCCTTGAGAAGACATTTATAAATGATACATAGTACATAGACTTTCCCATTAATGGAACCAACATAGGTCCAAACACATCACTGTGCACAAGCTCTAATATCCCTTTCACTCTCTTAGCACCAGATGGGAAACTTACCCGATTCTGCCTCCCATATAAACAATGTTCATAGAAATCGAAATCCAGAGTTGAATTAGATGTACCTTCTACTATACCATTACCATGAAGTATTCAAAGGCCCTTCTCTCCAATATGTCCAAGCCTTTGAAGACATAGCATGGTCTTTTCTTTAGAGACCACTAGAATTTCTGCTACATTTTTAGGAACCACATAACAATTACACCCATAAAAAACAATGTTACCTAAAAGCTTGTACAGAGTTCCAATCTAAACTCCCCACATTAATACTAGTGCTCCCCGAACCATCTTGTAGGTATATTTCTTGAACACTATTTTTACACCTGTTTACAGAAATTAGATTTTGAGCCAATGTAGGAATATGTTGAACACTTGGAAGTGTTCTAATCCTTCCACCTTGCAACTCCAGCTTGACTTTTCCACATCCAAAAATTTTAGCCTTCCTGAAATCCCCAAAGAATACATCACCACCATCATATTTCGTATACTCGCAAAACCACTCCCTACAGGGAGTGAAGTGAAAGGATGTACCTGAGTCAATCAACCATCCGCTCATGATCTACATGTGTACTTGAAGAAGAAGCCAAGTACACATCCCCACCTTCATCTGAGGTGGTTTTTGCCTCTACAGAAGGAGCATCATCATATCCCTTGCCTTTCTTAGAAGATTTAGATCTACATTCCTTTTTGAAGTGCCTTTCCTTTCCACATTTCCAGCACACCTTTACAGGTTTTCTTGGAGATTTATATCTACCTCTACATTTAGATCTCCCACTCGAGGACTTATTTTTTTTCTTTCCATTTTGGAGTTGTCCTTGTATAGACAAGGCATCTCCAGTCTAGTTCTCCACATTTTTCCATCTCATCTCCTATAACAACCAGGATGAGATTATTTCATCAAACTTCAAGGTAGTTGTATTTCTACCTATTGCAACAACCAGACTATCCCATGAATCTGGTAGAGAACACAACAAAATGGTGCACTTATTTTCATCTGAAATTTTTGTATCAATAGATAACAATTGGCTTACCACAGTATTAAAGGTGTCTAGATGCTCTGTCACCGAGTCTCCATCCTTCATCCTCAGGTTATACAGATTTTTCCGCATGAACAATTTGTTCACCAGAGACTTAGATTGGTACAAAGTCCCTAATGTGACACATAAATCCTTCATCGTAGCTTCTCCTGATACATTCAATAGTACTAAATCTGAGATACACAACTGTATTGTGCTCTTTTCCTTCTGATCCAACTTTTCCCAGTCTTTTGTTAACATTTTCATTGGTTTAGTACTCAGATCTACTGTGAACCACTCATCTTTATCCACCAACAGATCCTCCATCTTGAGCTTCCACAACTCAAAACTCTAACCATTAAATTTGTTTATCTCTATCTTTCCATTGCTCACCATCTTCTTTCACCGCAAGAATTGATCCCACTGAATAGGGTCTACCACAAACTCGAGAAAACCCCTCAACAACAAAGGCATCCCCTTGAATCCAAAACATGGCTCTGATACCAAATGTAGGTTTTAACACTATATAGAAATTGCCTGTAAACACATTCTGGAAAATAGAAAATATACAATGGCAAGAAACACAAAAAATACACAAATATTTTCCCCTTGATCCCAAAACTAGGATTACTAAATTGTTTTTTCATTATATTCCTTTCAATGTTACAATACATATATATACATGTCAAAGCATTTATAAACCCCAATCCATTAACCCTAGCTTAGAACATAACTGTAGTTCCCTTGATTAGATCTACAACATACTGTCGGTAGAAAACCATCATGCCCAAAACCATGTGCAAAACCCATGCACAAAATCATAGGTAGGTTCACCCACCTAATATAGTGTCCAAAAAAAATATTCTCGGGGTGCTACCCCAAACCTCATACAGGGAGGATACCACCCCCCTGAAACCCCCCGACAGGAGGGGCTGCAACTAGTCATGGAAAGAATATAACACACACCCAACATAGTATACAAAGGATGTATGAGTCGGTAGCTGAATTAAATGCACATAGAGAGGTTGGTGCCATTTTATTAATGGAAACTATTGAAAAAACTCCCTTGTTCTCACTTTCACACCATAGAAAATTAAATGATGAATATGGCTCAGGGACACCAAATCAATGAATTTATGGACTTTGATGGTGTGTTGCAGTTGAAGCAGAATGGAGAGACATACCTGAAGTTCATTATAATATTTGTGGGAATTTAAGAGGAATGAATGACCAAGTTTTTTGCGTAGAAAGAATTCAAATAGAATTACTTGTTGCGTGTGCAGGGTCAATTGAGATTTATTTCTCAATATCAAAAGAAACTTCAATTCCTATTCTATAATTTAATGCAACTACGATGGATGAGTAAAATAAATCCCATTTTTAAAGTTTTATGTAGTTTAAGTGGCTCCGCACTTTGATGGAACAACAGAATGGAGATTCATGCAGAAGCACTCTTTCAGGATCTAACCACAAAAAAGTAGATATTGTAGAGATTGCAAAGACAACAGGATGATAGTAGAGATAGCATCAACCATTGTGGAAAAGAGGAATAAAACCCAGGATTTCCATTGAGAAAAATGGGGATGCAACAGTTGTGTGACTGTAAGTGTGTGAATATTAGAGAGCTAAGTGTTGAGATTTAACTGTGATTATAATATAGCAAAGGGCCAAGACTAGATCTTGTTGAGCAGTGGATGAGGCAGTGGGAAGTGGAACTATAGAGTTGAAGGGAAGGAGTTGGTGCAGTAGTAAATCAGGTTTATATTTATAATAATTTGTATTGGACTCTATTCTCAGCTTGAAAATTGTATGAAAAGTAGAACAGTGGCTAGAGTAGGTAATGTCTTGCATTTATAAGAGGTTGGTGCCTCTTGGAAAGTGGTGGCTTGCTATCTGAAGGGGGTTGGGGCCTCCTATGAGTGGGTTCTCAAAAACAACTTGATGTAATTAATTGGGTGCTTAATTTACTTCACAATAACAAACAGATTGGTGGTTTTCTCCCTTTGGGTTTCCACATAAAAGTACTTGTGTCAATATGTGTGTGTTTCTCAAATGATAAAATTTTTCCCATGTGAATGGTTTTATTTACTATACATCTATTTTGTAGTTTGAATGCTCTTATAAATAACTGGAAGAAGTCAAAGGAAATATAATAATTGAGATTAAATTTTAATAACCTAACTATTACTGATTCACTCCCCCTCTCAGTAATTCCTTATTCCAACAATTGGTATCAGAGCCAAGTTCCTTTAGGAATAGTTTAACCACTCGAAGGTGGATCCATAAGGAATTATGTCTAAGAAAGAGAGTGATGATGCTTACTCAAGTAAGATATCAGTTATTGATGGGACAAGTTATGCCTTTAGGAAGGTTAGGATGGAAGCATGTCTTGTGTCCCTAGGAGTAGATGTTTGGAGATATGTCTTGGTAGATTATGATGTTCTTGATTTCCCTCCCATAGATGCAATTAGTAAAAAGGTGTATGGAAATGTTGCTAAAGCCAAGAATTCCATTCTCTTTGGACTTAGTCGATCTAAACTTGCAAAAGTTATGGACTGTAATTCTTCTAAGGAAGTATGGGTCAAGCTTAATCGAAGTCATGAAGGATATGATAAAGTCAAGTAGGCCAAAATTCAAACCTTCACAATGATTTTTGAAAGCTTAAGAATGAGTGAAGAAGAAAGCATAGAAAAATAATTCCTCAAAGTTGGCGAAGTAACCAATATGATTACAGGACTTAGTGAAGCTATCAAAGAATATAAAATTGTTCAAAAAGTTTTAAGATCTTTTACTATGAGATTTAATTCCAAAATATCTACCATTGAAGTGATGTATGATCTAAAAGTCTCACGAGTCACAATGGACTAGTTTCTTGGTACTCTCACAGCCTATGAGATGAAAATATGAAAAGAGAAGTCTAAACTAAAGGAGGTAGCTTTCAAGGTGTCCAAGAAGGCTAAGGAGCACAAAGGTCATCAATATTCCTCGAGTTGGAAATCTAATTAGGAGTTTTCTCACTTTTCCAAGAAACTGAAGCATGGCTCAGGAAAGTCTAAATGGAAATTCCCCTTCAAATTCTTTGACTCTGGAAGAGTTAGACATTTTTCATCCAAATGCCCTTACAAAGAAAAGACAAAAAATGAATATGATCATAAGTTTAGAGGAAAATATTAGAAACATCAAAATAAGAGGCTCCATAAGAAGAAGGGGCTCTACTCTAAAGACGATAGCTCGGCACCAGTGTAAGATAACAAAAATCCCTCATAGTACGAGTTAAATAGTGGCTAGTAACGGAATTTGGAATTGAATCCAAGAAACAAAATATTCCAAACTCTGATGAAGAAGAAGAAGGAGTGATGGACATTGAAGGGGAACTCATCTGTGATCTTGATGAGTTAAAGAAGGCCAGAAGAATGAACAAGCAGATAAAATAGTAGCTGCAGCATGTTGAAGAAGATATGTATAACTTAGGCAATGAGGATTTTTTTTAATCAAAAATAAACTTGAAGAAGCAATTAGAAGTAAAAACATCTTAGCTCTTCAAATAAAAGAAAAACCAAAAACATGAGAAAAACTAGAAGAAGAGAACAAACATCTAAAGAAGGAGTTGATCAAAGTAAAGAAGGAGATGATCCCAGAGATATGCAAAGGAGAGATTATATCCCTAAAAGTCAAATTACAAGAATAGAAATGAAAGGAAGAATCTCTTACCGATATAATTCATGAATGAGAAGAAAATTGTCAAAGTCTTGAGGCATAAATTGTCTATCTAAGAACAGATCTTGAGAGACTCGAGACCGAGAAAGGTTTAAATGAAAATTTTGTAGAAAGGACAAGAAAGCTATCTCATATTATAAACAATCAAAGGTCTCCATAAAAAAGACAGGACTGGGATATTCTAGATCATAGGAGTCTTCTATGAGAAAGATGAACTTCAGGTCCACAGTATTTGAGGAAGCTCAGAGCTATACAAAGGTGCTTCAAGAAATAATCAATGAAGATATAAAGGTAGTAATAAAGAAAGGAACCCAACACTAGAACACAAATTCCAACCTCTCGGAGGAGTCATACCAAAGGAGAATGAATCAATCAACAAGACAACATAGGTACCTTCATGTACTCTAATTCATTTTATGTTAATTTCTATAAATTTCATATATTTGGACATAAAGATATTTATTATAGAAGAGTTAAAGTTGAAAGAGATGATAAATTTAGATACAATAAGTATAAGAATTTTAGATCTCAAAACTCTCCTCTAAAAAACAGAAATCCCTTCTCTCCCCTAATGAATGATATTGAATTCTTCAAATGTAATAATTTTGAGCACATGGTGAGTGAATGAAAAAGCATATTTGGGTGTCCATATAAATCCCAGAATGATTGGTAGTTTACCTTTCCAAAGGATAAGAAGAATTGGAAATGTAAGTTTGCAATGAACATGCAAATGTGGACTTGCTCCGTCAGCACATGATTAAGAAAACAGATGGTATGTAGATAGTGGTTGTTCCAAGCATGAATAGGGGTAAAAGTAAATTCCTATATCTAAAACAAAAGGATAGAGGGAACAATGTCACATTTGACAACAATTCTCTAGAAAAAATTAAGGGTAAGGGAATAGTCAACCTTGATGAAAAGAATAAAGCTTAAAATGTACTATATGTAGAGGATCTCAACCACAACTTGCTTAGTGTGAGCCATATGTGTGATAATGGCTATAATGTTACCTTTCGATCCAAATACTGTGAGATCTGAAATGAAGAAAATGGAAAGCTGGTGCGAAAGGAAGTTAGAACTCACAATAATATATGTGTTTGATGACTCCAGAGTAAGATGCTACTTGAGCAAGACAATCAAATCCAGTTGTGGCATAGGAGACTTGGTCATATAAATTTTGACATGAGTTGTAAGAGGATTTCCAAGACCATTAAGGCCTAATAATTCAATCTTAAAGTCTTTTCAATTTGGTAAGCAGACCAGGACTCATTTCAAGATAAAGGAGTTCTCACCATCTAAACGTATGGAGCTAATTCACATTGATATATGTGACCCAACCAGGACAAAAATCCCAAGAGGATAAAATTATTTTATGTTTCTTATTGATGATTTTATCAGAGCCACATGGATAATGCTCTTAAATTAAAAATTATAAGTTCTTAAACGTTTTAAGACATTTAAATCTCAAGTAGAAAATGAGAAATATCTAAAGATCAAATGCTTAAGATCGGATAGAGGGGGAAAATACACTTCAAGAGAGTTGGAAGAATATTATGAAGAGCATGGCATAAGGAGGTAGTATTATGTGGCAAGAAATCCACAACAAAATGGAGTAGTAGAGAGAAATACCAAACAATTCAAGAGATGGCCATAGCTATGATGGATGAAGTAGATGTACCACAACTTTTGGGGAGAAGTCGCACAAGTAGTAGTGTACCTAGAAAACAGAACAAAAATCAAGACTAATAGTGATAAGACTCCCTACGAGTTATGGAAGGGGATACCTACATCAGTGAAACACAACAAGATGTTTGGGATCAATTTCTTTATCAAAATAAATGATAAAAATCCTAGAAAGTTTGACTCTCGTGTTGATGAGGGTATATTTCTCGGGAACTCAACCTGAAGTAAAGGATACAAATTCTACTACGAAAGGACAAATATTGTTGAGAACTACATTTATATAGTAGTGGATGAAATAATACCACTATCCAAGCGTTTCAAAGGAAACATGAAATCAGATGGAGAAGAAAGTTTAGCCACCAGATTCTCAGATCAAGCCGAAATGGAGGTAGATGATGAAGATGAAGAAATAAGTACAACGCCAAGGTCCAAAAATCCCTCAAGGTATGTACAAAAACAACATCTAGAAAGCCAAATTATTGGTGATAAAATACTTGGTGTTCAAAGTAGGAGGAGATTCCTTAACAACCAAAGCTATGAAAACCTTGCTTTGTTATCTCAAATTTACCCCAAGAATCTCATTCAAGCAAGTGAGGATAAGTATTAGGTAAAGGAAATGAATGAAAAAATGGATAAAATTGAGAAGAACGACACTTGGGAGCTTATTCCAAGAACTAAAGAGAAGAATGTCATAGGGACCAAATGGGTCTTCAAATATAAGCTAAATGAGCAAGGTAAAGTGATTAGGAACAAGTCTCGCTTAGTCTACAAAGGATATGCTCAGATAAAGGGAATAGATTTTGAAGAAACCTTTCCACTTGTAGCAAGATTAGAAGCTATCAGAATTTTTCTTGCTTTCTCTAGTCATAAAAACATCAAGGTGTATTAGATGGATGTGAAGCCAACTTTCTCAATGGAAATCTACAATAAGAATTATATATTAGGCAACCAGAGGGGTTCATGCTCACAGATAATGAAGAGTTTGTGTGCAAACTAAAAAAGGCCTTATATGGACTCAAATAGGTCGCTAGAGCTTGGTATGCCAGATTGGATAGATACCATAAGAAATAAGGCTTTACGAGGGGCACTGCAAATTGAAATATGTATATAAAATCTAAAGATGACCACCTGTTTATTGTGGTAGTGTATTTAGATGACATAATCTTTGGCAATGATCTAGAGCGATTGGGACATCAATTTGTAAATTGTATGCAGATAGAGTTTGAGACGTCCATGATCAAAGAACTATCCTTTTTCCTAGGACTACAAATTTCTCAATCAAAGGATGGCGTTTTCATCTCCCAATCCAAATACTTGTGAGAAACTATGAATGAATTTGGACTGGAAGATTGCAAGTTGGTTAGCACCCCCATGGTTATAGGTTGTAAGTTACGCAAAGAAAATGATACACCTCTAGTAATCAGACTGTCTACAAATCGATGATAGGAATATTGTTGTATCTCACAACATCTGGACCAGACATCATGCCAGAAGTAGGCTTGGTGTCCATATTTCAAGCCTGCCCCGGTGAAATTCATGTCATTGTTGTCAAAAGGATTTTCAAATATTTGCAAGGCATAGTAGATTATGGACTGTGATATGCTAGAAGTAGATAGTTTAAATTAAAGGCTTATATTGATGTTAATTGGGAAGGTAGCATTGATGACAGGAAGAGAACCTATGGTGCATAATTCTTTCTAGGAGATTCCTTAGGGTCTTGGGTCAGTAAGAAACAAGACTCCATATCTTTATCAACTGTTGAAGCTTACTATATTGTCGTTTCCACTTACTACTCACAAATTCTCAGGATGAAGTAGACCTTGAAGGACATTAAGGTAGAGTTGACTAACCTAATGGGCCAATCGTGTGTGACAACACTAGTGATATCAGCATTTCTAAGAATCTTGTCATGCACTTAAAGACCAAGCACATTCCTATCAAGTTTCATTTCTTAAGAGAAAAAGTTGCTTCTAATGTTGTTCAACTTGAATATGTGGCCACTAAAGAACATCTTGCAGACATCTTCACTAAGCCACTTGCAAGAGAGCCCTTTATGTATCTCTGGTAATATATAGGATTTGTGACTCCTCCTCCCAAATGACTCAATTACAATGAGTATTGGCAGCTACCCAATTTGAAGGATCAATTGAAGAGTAGGCTACAATGTTTCAAGGGGAGACATCAGAAGGATCTTGTGCCATTGAAGACAAAGGGGGAGATGATTAGTAATTCCAAGGGGTAGAACAATGACGAAGAAAACCATGCTAGGTTTTAAAAGATCTTGGTTGTTGTCATCAATACCAAAGGGGGATATTCTTGGATAGTTGGAAATTTCGAAATGGTTGGTGGCACTTGGTATGTTGTCATTGATGTCAACCAGGCTAACATTGAGGTTCAATAGGGGAATTTTGAGGTCTAAAATGGGCCTCCTAAGGCAATTATAAAAATAATAGTGGAAATAATAAAATAAGATTAGATTAAATCATCAAATTTTAGAGGGAAAAAAGAAAAAACTAATTTTTAAATTCATATTTTCAACTTATCTCCCAACGGGTTTACTCAAATTTTGAGTGGAAACACTCGTTGGATGAAAAATTTGGTTCCTCATCCAAGGAGTACCCATGTTTAATACTTTATATGGACCCTACTACATGAAAAATGAGAAATACATGTAAAATGTTATTGCAATCACTTTTTTTCATGTATTTCTCATTTTTCGTATAATAGGGCCCATCGAAAATATGCAACGTGGGTACTCCTTGGATGAGGAATTAAAATTTTCATCCAGTGATTACTCCTACTCGAAATTTGAGTAAAACCTTAGGGAGATAAGTTGAAAATATGAGTTGAAAAAGTACTTTTATTATTTTATTATTTTTTTCATCTTTTTACTTATTTACTCCAAAAATGGTGAATCATATTCAATGGTTGACATAATCATCTTGAATCCTATTGGTTCTTATAAAAAAAAATTGTTGTACATTTTTCATAGGAGGCCCATTTTAAACCTCAAAATTCCCCTAGTGAGGGGTAGTAGATGTTGGCATTGATGAGCATGTTGTTCAGAGGGAGTCCCATGGTTGCTGCAATATTTTGTAGAGAATCATCATAGTAGCAGCCTTAGTGAAGAAGCCATAAAAAGATGATTATGATTGTTAGGGAGTCTTAGACTTTGGAGGAGATTATGTCTTAAGAGATCAACTAATTTTCTTGTGAATGTGACATAGTTGTAAATTTCTTATAAATATCTGTCCAACTATATGTGGAAGTCTGCAAATGGCCCTCTGCATCAAAAGTTATGGTTACTCAAAGTAATAACCTTTAAGCCATAAGTAGTGGTGCCCGAACCATGGAAGGCCCAAAATCCCAGAGGTTTATTTAAAAGAGTTACATGATGCAATTTACTAGGGGTAGCGGGAATAGTTCCTAGAAGCCCAAAATCCTAGAAGGCTCGGAAGTTAGAAGGTTTATTTAAAAGTGTTACAAGAAAGTAGGCATCCGATCTCCGTCTTCGTAGCAGTGGGGCTAATAGGTAGAGGATAGTATGGCATACAGGATGTCGACAAGTGGAAAGTGGGTCATTCCCCTAATCTCCAATAAAATAACACAAAGGAATAAGAGCGAAATCCTTCTACAAGGAATTAAATGAGGAATATGGCTCAAGGAAACCATATCAACAAATTTATGGGCTCTGATGGTGTGATACAACTGAAGAAGGAAGGAGAGACATACCTGAAGTACATTCTCAACTCTATGGGCACTTAAGAGGAATGGAGGACTAATTTATCTGCGCATGAAGAATTAAATAGAAGTACTTGTTGAGTATGCATGGTTGATTAATATTTATTTCTAGGTATAAGGATACACTTTGATGCCCAATCTATAATTTAATGCAACTGCAATGGCTAAGCAAATAAAGACCATTTTTAGAGTTTAATGTAGTTATAGTGACTCTGCACTTTGATGGAACAACACCATGGAGATCCATGCAGAAGCACAATTTCAGGCACTGATAGTAGAGAAAGTAGAGACTGAAGAGACTACAAAGACAACATCGACAATTGTGCAGAAGAGGAAGAAAACCAGGATTGTCATTGAGAAAAATGGGGATGCAATAGTTATGTGAATCTAAATGTGTGAGGAGAAAAGAGATAAGTGTCGACAGTTAATTTTGATTACAACATGGTAGAGGGTCGAGACAATAGGCTCTAGTGCCTCCTTCCCTCTCCTATTGTGTCATATTTCTAAATCCTTCAATCCTATCCCAAGTTGTTCTTAAGGGGGGATGTTAGGATATTCTGACACATAGGAATAGTTAAGTATAACTTGGTCTAGTATAGAGTTA